>JAKCPI010016045.1:0-10215 GCA_023213315.1 Euborellia annulipes
GAATTTTTAAATATTTATTTTTAAAATTTTACATTAAAAAAAATAAAAAAAAAATTATTTTTTTCAAATCTCGGGGGAGGGGGGGGTAATTACCCCCTTTACGGGGAATCCGCCCTTGTTGTCAGGATTCTATTTTAACAATTTTCCGCGTTATTTTTCCCTAACCCTTGGAAGTACTTTAATAGCGCCTATCCCTCCCCCATTCATTCTTAAGTAGAGTAGTTGGTGCATCATGTCCTAGGAGGATAGTGCCCCCTGAGCTCACCGGCTTTCAAAGTTGACTAACATTCAGTAGACGTCTCCGAACAGGCTCTCTCCTCGTTTACTAATAACTAGAGACCGGATTTTAAGCAAAATGCTTATTGCTCAATTTTATAAGCAACCATTTGATATTTAATTTCTATACGAATTAGGAAAAACTAAGTGCATTGAGATTGCATTTTTTATGCTTTTTTTGAGTTTTCATGCTTTTTTTCCCTTTCGTGCTTATTTGAACTTATTTTACGAATATTTATAATATTTTTTGTTTTTTTTATTAAAAAACACACTTTTTTCCCATTCACACACGCATACACCAGGGACATGTATAGGGGGGAAGGGAGCCCGGCCCCCCAAAAAAAAAAAAATTTTTCAAAAGCCCCGCAGTGCGAAAAATTATAGCATTGTAAAAAAAAAATTTTCCGCAGGGTGAAAAAATTTGGTTCCGCAAAAAACAAAATTTTCGCAGGGCGGGGCGGAATAAATTTAGTTTCTTTAAAAAAAAAAAATTTGTATACGCCATTAGTATGAGTAAAAATTGCTTATGAGATGCTTTTTTTCAACTTTTATGCTTATTTAACAACTTTTTATTCAAGTTTTGTATGCTTTTTTAAGCACTTTTTTCCATTTTTTATGCTTTTTTGACCGGTCTCTACTAATAACCGTATTCATATTCGTTCCTTGAGGAAGAAGGAATCCTTATATCTATACATTTATATAGGCATAAGGATTCCTTGTTTCTCAAGCAATGACTATGAATACGGGTATAAATCATTATATTCTAAAAATATTTATATTTTGTTACCATGGCAACCATTTCTCCTATCCTTCCTTACAAGAGTAAAGTGGTCTTCAGAAGATTTCAATGACAAAATGAGAATATACATTTTAAAGAGAATCTAAAAAATAATTGATTTTTGAATTTTAAACAAAATCGTTGGAGCGAATTTGGAGAAAATCGAAAAAAACTAAAAAGTACATGTTTAAAGTACTAGTACTCTTTGGTCGATTTTGTTCAAAAGCTTCGTGTCACGTCCCATGGGGGTGTTTAACATAAATATAAAATTTCAACTTGCTAACTCATTCCTTCATGCTTAAAATTGAACACACACACCCACAGACAGAAAATCATCTATTGGGGGTTCAGGCATTTCTATTTAAGCCACTTATGCCCAATCGCACCGCACAATTTAAGTATGACTTAAAATTAAGTATCAACAACCTGGCAACGTTGTAAATTTTAGTGATATTCTGGTGATTTATTTTTAATTTAATAATTTTTTCTTTTTAATAATCATAAACTAAATTAAATATATATTGTTTATAAATATTAATTTCAGAAAAATGAGAAAATCAGAAACAAAATATTAATTTTCATGATTTTTGATTAATTAATAGCAATTTTATATATAGGCTACTATATATAAATATTAATAACGATATGTCACTCTATAACAGTGTTTTTCAATCTGTGGGTCGGGACCCCTAGGGGTGGCGAAGCCCTACACGGAGGGTAGGCGGCAAAAGGAAAAAGGCAAAGTTCTACACGATAATAAAAACATAATTTCATGGAGAAGGGAAATAGGTACCAAAATAGAGAAAATCATATAACTTACATAGTCTTTTGATTTACAATCTTTTTGTCGGTCATGAACCAAGAGAATCGCCAGAATTTTTCAACCTGTAAATTCAAAAAGATTGAAAAACACAGCTCTACTAATATAAGACTGGAAAATTTCGTTTCAAAATTCCAACGGGAAGTTGGTCAGAGCGTGACAGACGGATGGACCGACAGGCCCTCCTCTAATATAATATAGATCATCCTCGAAAATATAGTTCATATTGTTCATGTTTTTTATAAGAAAAATCTAAATCGAATCCAAAAAATGTATTATTATTAGTTAATTAATATTATATTATCAATATTGTTTTTTAGCTTAAGTCATTGCTAAGCCCCCGAAATCGAGGGCTTAAATATTTGGGGGTTAAGTATGAAATTTAACAAACTTTCATTGTCATCCGTTGCTAACCACGTACGTTGCTAAGATAACACGTTCTCTGATTGAAAATAAAATCATGTTTCAAGACCCAAATGGCGTGAATAAAGATGCCAGGACCCCCAATATATATTTATTAATAAATAACAGTATCGTTTAAGTCTTATAATATTAAATCACAAATAAATCAGCAGAATATCACTAAAATTTACAACGTTGCCATGTTGCTGATACTTTATTTTAAGTTATACTTAAATTGTGCGGTGCGATTGGGCATTAGTGTCCAAATGGCTTAAATAAAATCATCAGAACCCTCGAATTTTGGCATCACGAGATTAGAACGCTAACCCCCTACACCAAGTCCCGAGGGCATCTTGAAAGTTTAAAGAGAGAGAGAGAAAAAGAGGAAGATAACATCTCTCTTCTCTTCTCTCGCTTCAAAAGATAAATAAATAAATATTTAGACTACTGATGATGTGCCAAAAAAATTTACATTCTGGATAAATAAATAAATAAATAATTTTTCACCTAGGGGTTTATTAATAAATCGAATTTATCAAATTATTCATTTATTTTAATTCTAAAGCCGCTCCACGTGCCAGCAAAGATGCTATTTGGGTTATTTTTCAATTAAAGGGAAGGAATAAATACGTCATCACCCCCTCCCTCTCATAGACTCGAACCCCGGCTGATATTAAGGTCCGCGTCTCGGAAAACCGTTAAAACACGATTGACTCGAGGCGGCACCAGATGGCGTTAGTGTTCCCCCATTAGAATACACGCAACTTGATCCATTTCATTCTAGACTTTCCAGCTAATTAATTAAAGGCAAAAAATTAATTATTCTTTAACACAATGATTACTAATTTAATTATCTACAACTTATAGAACTCCTTTTTTTAAAATATCTTTTAATTAATGCGATTAATCTAAAAAAATTCTTTTTTTTTTGAAAATCAAAAAAAGGGCTTCTATAAGTTGTAAATATTTTAAATAGCTTTAATTTAAAAAAAATTTGAGGTCGATAGCTTCAAAATTCTGGCCGCTGGAAAGTCCCAAAATTAGCACCCCGAGACGCGCACCTTAAGGGGCCACGGGAGCGAAGGTGTTACGCATGTTTTTCCCGATAAGAGGGCTTAGTGTGTTATTACAAGTATGCCCAAAAAATTAAGTAATTCAAAAATTTGCCAAGAGATGTAAGAATGGTAGCTAATAATATTTAATGCATTTGGTTGATTTTCATTGATCTTTTAACAACAAATACTAAATATAGGCAAGATATAGACTAATACTATATCGTCTGTTAGACTAGCCTGCCATCTATTGCAAGAATGCTGAACTAATTTGACAGTTGAGTTTTTAAATAAATCATCTAAGCTTATTTTAAAAATTTCTTAATTAATATGTGATTAATAATAACAATAAATTCATTTTTAAATTTAAAAAAAATTAAAGATTATTGGGACAGATTGTTTTTTTTTTTTTATTTGCTTGATAACAAAAAAATTAATTACGATAATTTTTTAATAAGTCATTAAAAGAATTATAGCTCGATGTCCCAATAATCTCTTATGAATTTAATTCATTTAAAAAAAAACCGAATTGAAAAATTCCTTATAATAGTCTAGTTTCTTTTAAAGTACCCCCTTAAGATATTGGACAACTTGGCCTGGAGCCCTAATCAGCTAATAAGGAGGTGTATGACGCCACCTGGGTCAGTAGCCAGCGTGACTGCATAGCCTTTATATCGGGTCCGTGCTGTTTGTATTAAAATTTCCATCCATCATGGCGACGTCCTTTCAGCTTCTCTTAGGCTTTCTCGTTATTTCGAGAGGAATTTTGCATTTTATTTCTAATTCGTTGATTAAATTTAATTAAAATATGATAAATAAGCAAACTAAAATATATTTGACATTTATATAAAACGATCGACCAGCCAAGCCAAAGTTTTTATATATTTGGTATCCAAATGGCTTAAATAAAATCATAGGACTGCCTTGGGTCCAAACCCGCGACCTTTGGTATACGAGGTTAGCACGCTAACCTCTACACCAAGCCCCGAGGGCGGCTGAAAAAAATTATCCAGTGCCTGCTTGAGGATTTGTTTACGTACATAGAATACATCAATGCAAAGAATATAAATATTTCTCTATACATTTCCTATGGACATGGGCGTCCGCAGGGGGGGGCAACCAGGCACTTGCCCCTCCCTGGAAAATTAAAATGATACAAAAAATGTATAAAACAAAAAAAAAATACAAAAAAACCTTTCACAGTATACATCCACCTTGCCGCGGTGAGAAAGCTTTAAATACTAAGAGATGTATAACATTATTAATATCAAAATACTTTTTTTTTTAACTTATCTGGAAGTGACTTGCCCCCCCCCCCCCCCCTGCAAAAAATCCTGCGGACGCCCTTGCCTATGGATGGGAAAAATCGTAACTTTAATAATAAATACCTGATAATTCAAAAAGTTATAGGAATTTCGAAATTAAAATAATTTTTCTGTAACCCCTAGAAGCATAAACAATAATGTTACAAAATTCCAACGGAAATTTGCCTAAATAGAGCGTGACAGACAGACAGCCGGACATTAGCGAATTATACATAAAGACTAGACGCAAAGCCCCGCCTTCGGCGGGGCTTTCCGTCTAGCAGGGGGGCTGCGCCCCCTGGACCCCCTTGCTCGCCTACTTTATACATACCGGTACATATATTTTCCCTTTTCATTTTTATATATAGAGTTTATTTTAACGGTTAATTATTCATGAACTTAAGATTTTTTGTGAATAATATCCTTCCCGGGACACTCCCGATACACAAACAAAAAATTTACGCCGATATTTTAGAATTCAAAATGTAAATAAATAAAAAAAATCGTAAACATGGGTAAATATTTATATTTTGTTACCATGGCAACCCTTTCTCCTAATTTTTATTTTTTTTCTTATTTTAACGGTTAATTACTTATTAACTTATTGTTATTTGTGAAACAAAACCTGTCCGGGACTCTCACAAACATACACAGAAAATTTCATCATAATTGGTTCAGTCGTTTAAGAGGAGTTCAGTCACATACACACGTACAGAAGAATTATATATAAAGAAGAAGATGGTTCCACAATGACATAAACAATAGAATAAAATTTAAATCTTCTTGGGGTTTCTTTCTTATCGGATTTTCCCATCCCCAAAAATTTGATTTATCAATTTCTTAAATAAGTTAATCGAGATGAAATATCAATAAATATGTTGATCATCGGCTTTAAAAAAGATAGAAGTTAATAATATTTAATTAAAAAAAAATATATATGAATGAAGGGTGATAATAAATTTGACCCAAATGAATTCTCTCTGATTTCCTGGTCCAAGTTCCAAAGCCTCGTTTTGTTAATTAATTAATTTATTGGTGAACTTAAAAGAGAGAGAAAAAATAAACAAGTCCTTGAATAAAAGAATAGAATAATATTTAATTTTTAATTAAACGAGGCCAAAGGATGGCGTCTTGCCTTGTTTATAAATATTGCTGGATTTAATTTTTACTTTCTCTTATCTATGTATATATGTAATATATATATAGAGAGAAAGTATTGGATTCATGTCAAAAATTCGATGTCGAGATTTTGATGGATCTTCACGTTTTGAGGTCCCCTGAATCCAAAAAAGTGGTTTTCGCGACATGGTCTGTCTGTCTGTCTGTGAACAAAATATCTCAAGAACGAAAAGAGCTAGGAGGTTGAAATTTTATATTTAAGTTAGGCACCCCCATGGGACGTGACACGAAGCTTTTGAACAAAATCGGCCAAAAAGTACTAGTACTTTACTGATGCACTTTTTCAGTTTTTTTCGATTTTCTCTAAATTTGCTGCAACGATTTTTTTAAAATTCAAAAATCAATTATTTTTTAGATTCTCTATAAAATGTATATTCTCATTTTGTAATTGAAATCTTCTGAAGACCACTTTACTCTTGTACTCCATAGAAAAGATAGGAGAAATGGTTGCCATGGTAACAAAATATAAATATTTTATAAATTTTACATCTTGAATTCAATAGGGACCGTGCGTCTAGACCTTTGCGCCAACTAGTGGCAATCATCTTAATTAGTCGGGGGATTTGTTAAATATTTAACATGTGATTTATTTTTGAATAATTATTAATTAAATATATTGAGATTATTTGAAGTTTGTCAACTTTAAGAAAAAATTGCTGTATCCGTGGCTGTAATAATACCTCACTTCAGAAACCTGGAATGGATGTGAAAGTGAAATTTTATAAATTTCCAGATAGCCACATGAAAATAGCAAAACGTAAACAGTGGATAAAAACAGTAAAAAATTATGTTTAAGTCCAAAATTAATTAAAAATATATTACATAATTAAAATGAATTTTGAGATTAAACTCGACGCATGTAAATAACTCATTTTGTTAACCAGGTTCTTAATATTTATGACATTTATTTCATAATAAAACTTAACCTTAAAACTTTTTTCCATTTCAGGGAAAATCCAAAAGATTGGGTACCAAATCAAAATTCGAGAATTTGTAGTAATACTCATTTTATAAACAACGAAAAATCGGAACATCCGTCTTATATTCCCTCGATTTTTCCTGGAAGCAAAAATATTTTTAAAAATATACAATCCTTGTGAGGTATCCGGCTATTAAAAATTCGTGAATTACTAAAAGCAGCTAGTACTAATAGATAATAAACTAATAAGTACTAATAAATCCTCTTTTTGGTCACAAAGACCTATTCACCTCTGAAGAAGTAGATGAAACATAACCTGCAACATTGCTTCTGTAAGGATACATATTGAACGAATTAAGAACTTTAAAATTTTATCTAAAGTTCCAAATTCATTATTTCCTCATATTGATGAGAACTTGAATATAAAACGAATGATTTGGATTTAAATGTGACTTTGACGCTTATGACACTTTCAAAAGAATTTGTTTTTTCAACTACTGCATAGACATGATTTGAGTTGAATATTTTTTTTTCCTTTTTCATTATTCTGGCCGCGTATAATATTACTGACAACTAGTTGAAATCAGTATTTTATTATTTTTTCCATTTTTTAAAATATTTTATGTTGTTTGCAATGAATGTTTACATTCCACAAGGTTTGTCAAAAGAACACTAGACAGCGCTTACTTAGGCTATAGTGCTGCCTCTATGTTTCACGCACGATCCCTATTGTACCCTACTGTCGGAAACTAAATACCATGTCGACACAAAAAATCTGGTGTGACAAGCACAGAACACAACTTTCGATTACCGAAGGTAAGAGAAAGTTGTGTGCTGTGCGCCAGTCACACCAGATTTTTATTAAGAAAATTCTAATTTCAGTTAAATTTAAACAAAAATCCATGGAATTATTTTATAAGGAATATCGTGACAGTTGTCAATCAAATCTTTTCAAGGTTAGTCAAATTGAAATATCAGCGAGATTAGCATGGGCGTAGCCAGGGGAGGCAGGGGGGCCGTTGCCCCCCTGGCTGGTCCTAAAAATTAAAAAAAAATATATATATATATATTTTTCCCATTGGAAATTTTTTTTAACACCCCAATTCACTACATTAATTTAATTTTTTTTTTTTTATTTAAATAAATAATTAATACTCTATGTAGATATTAATTGCAAACCCCCCCTCTTTCGCCCTAACGAGGAGTTGGCCCCCCCCTAACAAGAAGTCTGGCTACGCCCATGGAGATTAGAAAGGGGATGGGAAATTAGTTTTGACGTGACAACGTCTTACAAATCATGTGTCTATAGTGGCATGTTAGAGGGGCTTGCACGAAAAAGTTTATTGGCTTGAATAACTCCTCTGTCTTAAGAGGTATAATTATGAGAAATATACGGTTAGAAAGAATGAGTTTTCAGCTAAAGATTTCACCATTTATTTTTTTCCTATCATTTTATTTTACCGCGCTGCGGTAAATTCTAATTTGAAAGTTTAAACCCCTGTAGATTCTGAACGGCTAATTAGATCAGACTAAATGGGATGTCATTTGGTGCAGAAAGAAAACCTCTAATAGAATAAATAAAAAAATCCCGAGTAATTAACTCCAAAATTGGTTTTTTTCTCGAAAAACCTCATTTTTTAGGCAAAAAAATATCGAAAAATAGCTCTAATTGTGCAACGCATAGCGACTTGACCATAAAAGCTACATTAAATCTAAATATAGTTTTAGAAAGAGTGGTTCAATACCCCCAGGGCTTTTTTTCTGTTTTTTGATATGAGGTCATTTTACCGCATGAGAGCACTCGGCGGGATTTCGTTTTTCGAAATTTTCAACCCCTGTAGATTCCGAATGGCTAATCTGATCAGACTAAATTAGATGTCATTTGGTGCAGAAAGATACCCTCTAATAGAATAAATAAAAAAAATCCCGAGTAATTAACTCCAAAATTGGTTTTTTCTCGAAAAACCTCATTTTTTAAGCATATGTCGCCCTTAATGGATAAAAGTTTGGCCACACCTGTCATATATTGTTTCAATGAAAATGTTTGAACATGTTTATTTATGAAAACAAACTACTAGTAAAAAAAACAAATAAAAACAATACTTTCTCTCTTTATATTTCAATATAGGTAAGAAAAAAAAATTTTTTTGAAATCAAGCAAAAGACGTTGTCACGTTAAAAAGCCACCGGCTGTGTAGAAGACACCTAATTTTTTTTTTCTTTTTTTGATACATATTCGACTAATATCATATTTCATTTATTAATTTAATTTTTTATTATATACACATATATGTCAGATGATTTAAAATTATTAAAATAAATAAATATTTCTAAATCAAATTGAAATTTTATAATTTAAATAATTAAATTTTTTAAGGTTAAAAGATCTTTGAAGAGATGTAGAATATATGTAGCCATTTTTTTTTTTTTTTTTTTACTTAATTCATCATTTAATCAAATGTTTTTTTTCTCATGGTAGGCCTAAATCTCTTTTATAATTAGAATAAAAAGATATATGCCAGAGTTTAACACGAATACTTTTGAACATTTCCTTTGACCTTAAAATAAATTTGAGTGCACATAAAATAGGCGTAAAGGGTAAGGATCATTATCTCAGAGGGATGTAGAAATATATTATTGACGTAACAATATTAATTTATTTATGCTAAATAAATAAATCTGAGAAAATATTAAAATAAGCTTACTAAATAAAAGTCTTTTTGTAATTAGGAATTATGAAAATAAACAGATATAGGTTAGGTCAAAAAAAAAAAAATAAAAGGAAGATTTTTAATATAATAATGGCAATTTAATAGAACAATTCTTTAATAACGTTACATAAAGAAAGAAACAATTGTTTGTTTGCTTGCTTATTTGAGCTTCTTTTTGGGGCGAATGTTGTTGGTGTGTCCGCACTTCTTCTTACGGCAATTGGTCGCTCTGGGGTGCAAACGTGCATAGCATTTGCGACAGATCATCTTGTCACAATTATATTTCTGTGCCAAGCTGCGTAGACTCGGCTCAATGACGCCTCCCGGAAGACGAAGCAAAAGATGCACTGTCGCATCGCCATCAACGAGGCTTCTCTCTTCTAACCTCTTACCTCCAGAGATCAAAAGCTGCAACGCCTCAGGAACTCCTTCTCGTTGTTCAATTGCATGTTTAATTGCATTTAAACAATTCTCTTGAGGGTTCAATTCAATAATAATTGATTTCCCGGTGAGGGTTTTAATAAAAATTTGCATTTTGTAGGGTTATGTATTACCGAATGCTCTTCTCTTCTTGATGAATAAACAAAAGAGACAACGTTAATCAAAATAAATATTATTTTTAAATTTATTTAAATTAAAAATTTATTATTTTGTTTTTAAAATATTCATTTTTTTTTCCTTAATAATAAAATTTTATTTCATAAATAATTTTATAAATTTTTCAAATAATCCAGTAGTGTTCTTTTTTGTTAAGTAAATATTACATGCGGCAAA
>JAKCPI010016046.1:0-14575 GCA_023213315.1 Euborellia annulipes
AAATAAATAAATATATATATATATATATATTACATACCTGAAGGCTCTTTAGCAAGTTTTGTTTTGTTCACTGGACCACTAGTCTGGCCAATAATTGATTTAGAAAAATAGGAATGGGGTCTAGATGATTTTAGAAGACGAAAAAAAAAATAAAGTTATATATACAGTATAAACAAAAAACATAACCTAAAATCACAATGTTTTTTTAATTTGCCCTCTCGGCTGCTGATGCCATTTAAGGGTATATATTGTATTGTATATTTATTTTACTTTCTCTTACCCTATATTTTAAATTATGTTATACCGATGGCTTCTAACCTATCGGTGGAAACTAAATATATCTTGACACAAAACAATCTGGTGTGACAAACACAGAACACAACTTTTCATTCTACCGATGGTAACAGAAAGTTATGTGCTGTGCGACCAGTCACACCATATTTTTTGTTTGTTCTGCCCTAGTTTGTATTAATAAATTTTTTAGAATTTAAAATTTTTGTTTGTATTATTTTATAAAATGGAAGGGGGGGAGGGAGGGGAGTCATACTATTAAATATTTTTTAGGGAGGGCCCGCGTCGTTTGGAAACCACTGATTCAGATATTGGAATTATTAAAAAAAAAAAAATATTCTTTGCTTCAGATGTGAATTGTTAAAATAATCTCTTTGGCTCTCACTCACACAGGCCATCTTCACATATATATCATGTTTTTTCTACTTGTTACAGGTTGGAAGTGACCTCAGACCTCCATGTCCTTTGCACGTTCGTCAGTACCAGTACAGGCTGAGGACTTGGCACAGCTGACACCTGCAACCTCTGCTCGTCAGTCTATCTCCAGGAATCCTTCATTTCGTGAGTAATCCTTGATATTTCTTACAAATCTAATTCATTTTTAAATTATAAATATTCTAATGTATAAATCTTTTGACAAGTGAAACAATTAATGATTATTCATTTCAAAACAAACTGGATGGCCATTTAATACTATTATTACGAATATTCGATAATCTAAAATAGTGGAGTGTCCGTCCGTCTATCTGTCACGCTCTGTTTGGCCAACTTCCCGTTGGAATTTTGGAATGAAATAAGGATTAGTTCACTAGCTAGAAATGAAAGCAGGAGGAGGAGTTAGAGGTAGGAAATAATGTAACTTCACGGGGTACCGTTAGATGCCTATGGCCAGAGCAAGGGCAGATACAAGGGAGAGGGGATAAAGGGGGTAATTACCCCCCCCCTCCCCGAGATTTAAAAAATACCTTTTTTTCGCAAAAAAATTTATTTTTAATGTAAAATTTTTAAAAATTAATACTTAAAAATTTGATTTGTATTTATATTCTGGCAAACAAGTACAGAATGCGCCTTTAAATTACTGAAATTAAGAAAAAATAGTGTGCTGTGCGACCAGTCACACCAGATTACCCCCCCCCGAGAAACACCCCTGGATTCGCCCTTGGGCCAGAGGCCGGTTGGTTTGGAGGTGTGTGTCTTCGTGCACGAAAGCAACTCTGGTAAATAAACGGGGATCTCGATAGGAATTTCAAATAATAATAATAAAAAAAATTTTATCAAATCTCTTGTTGGGGTATACCATAAACAGTAGATTTTAAATTGAGTATAGAAGACTTTGCAGCCAAGGAATTAAATAAAAAACTTTTATTTAATTAATTAATCGTCGACATTTTGGTCGCAAATAACGACTTTCCTCAGGGCAATTAATTGTTAGAATCCTGAAGAAGGTCGTGATTTGCGACCGAAACGTCGACGGTTAATTAATTAAATAAAAGTTTTTCCTTGGCTACAAAGTCGCCTATACCCAATTCAAAGTCTAAAGCCACTTCTCATCACTAGTAGATTTTAAATATTTCTACCCTAATTTTTTGCTAAAACAGATTGAAAATTACTCATAATTCGGATGTGTATGTATGTCTCTTATCTTTAAAAGAGTGTTGATGTGGTTTAAAAAAAAAATAATACGAAAGCGAAAGCGTGACAACGTCTTACAATGCATGTGTGTATAGTGGCCGGGTAGGGTAGGCATGCACGAAAAAGTTTATCGGCTTGAATCTGTCTTAAGAGGTATAATTATGGGGAATATACGGTTAGAAAGAATGATTTTTCAGCTAAAGATTTCACCATTTATTTTTTTCCTATCATTTTATTTTACCGCGCGGCGGTAAATTCTAATTTGAAAGTTTAAACCACTGTAGATTGGATCTGGCTTCATCGGATGCGGTCGCGTCTGTCCTTTGGGTCGTCGCTGGATGCCTATAAGGAATTATTAATGAAAGAGGACTTTAAATTTATGAAGGAGTCCACTTATGGTCCATTCATGAAAAGACTATTTTCGACCCAGTCTGACATTGTACCTCAAGATTACCTTACCTGGGAGATGAAAATGTACCTGAAAAAATTCCTGGCCCAGTTGAGGTTAACCAGTAAGCGCTTCCTGAAGCTCGGTCTTAACAATAGAGTTAATATAATCAACCAAGAGGAAGTGTGCACCATGTGCAATCTATATAGGAAAGAAACATTATTTCATATTGTGGTGGAATGTCCTTTATATACCCCAATGAGAGTTGGATATTTGGACCGGGTAGGAGATGTGCAAACGATGGAAGAGCTATGTTCCCTGATACTCGAACCTTCAGTTTCCTCCCTTAGAATGGTTTTCTTCTATATGGCCTCCGCTATGAAATTGAGAACTTTTGTACTGAACGAATGAAATGTAGCTTCATGTGTTTTGTTATATTATTTAGGTTGTTATTGAATTATCTTTAATCCTGAGTTGGAAGAAAGCTAAAATGTGGTATAGATGTTGTAATATCAATTGTATTCTTTTGTATATGTGTGTGCACTATGATACAATAAAATTCTAATTCTAACTGTAGATTCCGAACGGCTAATCAGATCAGACTAAATGAGATGTCAATTTGTGCAGGAAGATAAACTCTAATAGAATAAATAAAAAAATCCCGGGTACTTAACTCCAAAATTAGTCTTTTTCTCGAAAAACCTCATTTTTTAAGCATATGTCGCTCTTAATGGATAAAAGTTTGGCCACACCTGTCATATATTGTTACTATGAAAATGTATGAACATGTTTGTTAATGAGAACAAAGTACGAGTAAAAAAAAAAAAAACAATACTTTCTCTCTATATATCTCGTAAGGCAAAAGACGTCACGTTAAAAGGCCACCGGCTGTGTAGATGACACAGCCAACACCACATTTTGTTTGTATTCATCAACAGTTCTGTCTTTTCTTGGACCCTTGGATGGAAGGAAGGTCTTTTGCTAGTCATGGTGTTAGAATTAGAAATGAAAATTAATGTTGGATTTATTAAATGACACGAGTTATTTTAAAATTTAAAGGAACTGAACTGAACTGAATTCACCATGACTTGGGAAGTTAATATTCAATTTTTTCTTTAAGATTTATTGATTTAGTAAGAGAGAGAGAGAGAGAGAAGAGAGACAGCGGGATTTATTTTAGTAGGAGGCGTCATAAGCAAGCGCTATTAAACAAAGGAATGTTTTCTAGGACAACAATTGTTCAAGTTTAATTTCAAACATTTATTTATTAACATTTCTGAAATCGGTGGTGGCAGTCCGCGCGCGGTACGTTTAGACAACAAAAAATCTGGTGTGATTGGTCGTACAACTTTCTTTTACCTTCGGTAATCGAATGTTGTGTTCTGTGCTTGTCACAACAGATTTTTTTTGTGTCGTTTCCACCGATATATTGGAAGTCAAGATGTAAAATTTATAAATATGGGAAAATATTTATATGATTTCTATCTTTCCTCTAAAGTACAAGAGTAAAGTGTTCTTCAGAAGATTTCAATGGCAAAATGAGAATGTGCATTTTAAAGAGAATCTAAAAAATAATTTATTTTGGGATTATAATCAAAACTGAAAAAGTGCTTCAGTGAAGTACTTTTTGGCCGATTTTGATCAAAAGCTTATTTTCACGCCCTTGGTGGGTGTCTAACTTAAATATAAAATTTCAAAGTCGTAGCTCAATTCCTTCATGTTTTAAATTGAACACACATAGACAGACAGACACACAGCCAGACCATGTCGCGAAAACCACTTTTTTGGATTCAGGGGACCACAAAACGTGTATATCCATCAAAATCTCGGCATCGAATTTTTGACATGAATCCAATACTTTCTCTCTCTATATATTAACATAAATAGAGGTAAGAGAAAGTAAAAATTAATCAAGTTCCTCAGATAACGTTTTTCTTCCCTCGCCCCCCCCCCAGGTTGGGAACCACTGCTTTAGATCCAACAGAACGAAGGGAGGGAAGCGAAAGTTGCGTGATGTGCGAACCATCACACCTGATTTTTCTTTTTTTAAATAACCATATTAACATTCTATTGTGAATTTTTCTTTTGCAAAGATGTGCTAAAGAGATAATGAATCAAGGGCTAATTAATTCTTCCTTCGGTCGTATCATCGGAAGTTGCCCACCCCACTGGGACGTGTCACGAAGGCCAAAGAGTACTAGTACTTTTCTGACGTACTTTTTTTAGTTTTTTTCGATTTTCTCAAAATTTGCTCCAACGATTTTTTTTTTTTAATTCAAAAATTAATTATTTTTTAGATCTTCAATAAAATGTATATTCTCATTTTGCTATTGAAATCTTCTGAAGACCACTTTACTCTTGTACTCCATAGAAAAGATAGGAGAAATGGTTGCCATAGTAACAAAATATAAATATTTTCCGATACTTATAAATTTTACATCCTGAATTCGAATGTACCATACTGTCTGGAACTAAATATATGTCGACACAAAAAATCTGGTGTGGCAAGTACAGTACACAACTTTCGAATACCGTAGGTAAGAGAAAGTTGTGTGCTATTCGCCAGTCACACCAGATTTTTACATCTTGAATTCAAATGTACCATACTGTCGGAGCCTAAATATATGTCTTCACAAAACATCTGGTGTGACAAGTAGGCTACATACACAACTTTCTCTTGCCGAAGGGTAGAGAAAGTTGTGTGCTGTGCTACCAGTCACACCAGATTTTTTAAAAGAAATTTTATGATAAATAAAAATAAATAAAGTTTGTGTTTCATGCAATATTTATGAAATTGCATTATTTCCCCTCATTTTTCTTTGCATTTTGCAGCCCCCAAACTTGGGACAATTTTCAAAAATTGGAAAAATTCAGGCCCGTGTAATTGATCGCATTTATAAACACTTTGCTCTAGCTAGACATTGACGTAATATTAAAAAGAGAGCAAGCAGCAAGTCTGGACATTAGCATTCATTCAAACAATGTTGTTTTTAGAGTGATAAACTCTCTAAGTTATACTCTTAGGAAATAATCTATTATTTTAAAAATAAAGTGTTTCTATTAATAAAATAATCATAGCCATGGGAGAGTGGGAGGATTTGTAAAAGAGATTCTTTCTTTCTTTCTCGTCAAGGAGCACTCTCTGGAGAGCCTCGACAAATAAAAAGAATTTATTTCCTTTAATTGTTAGATAATAACATCAAAAAAACTCTTTCTAGTACAGGAATGAGGTGTAGATAGAATTTTTGACTCCCCCTCCCCTTAGAAAAATTGCGCCCGGGGCTTAAATTATACCCACCCCTTACCAAAAACAAAAAAAATTGTATTTTATTAAATATTTAGTCAACATTAAATCTGCTTACAGCTAAAATGCCCCCCCCCCCCCCCCAAATTCCGGTGTCGGCCCGTCTAAATGAGATAAATATTAAATTTAAATAATTCTAATAACAAAATAATATTATTTTTTAGGGCCAGACCGAAACAAGATTTTGAACCGAAACCGAATTTCGGCCTCAATCTTAGTTTCGGCCGAAACCGTAACCGAAATCGAAACTTGTATTTCCTATACAAAATTCATATCATTTTACCTTTTCTCCTTTCTCTTACCCTATATATGAAATATATGGAGAGAGAAGTATTGCGATCATGTCAAAAATTCGATGTCGAAATTTTGATGGACTTTCCGAACAAAATCGGCCAAAAAGTACTAGTACTTTATTGATGTACTTTTTCAGTTTTTTGCGATTTTCTCAAAATTCGCTGCAACGATTTTGTTTAAAATTCATAAAATGAACTATTTTTTAGATGCTCTTTAAAATGTATATCAGTGAAATTTTTCCGTGGAAATCGTTTGAAGTACACTTTACTGATGTGGAAGCTTCGTAGCTCAGCGCCATAGGAGAAATGGGTTGCCATGGTTACAAAATACAAATATTTGCACATCTATATGATAATTCACTAATGTCGCGTCTGTCTGTCTGTCTGTCCGTCTGTCTGTCTGTCACGCTCTATTTAGGCAACTTCCCGTTGGAATTTTGAGATGAAATTTTTTATACTAAAGAGGACCTCTCGCGGATTACAGGAAAATTATTTTCATCCTAAATTCCCTTGAACTTCTTGAGTTATTACCTTTTTTAAGTTCGATTTCTCCCAAGGAAATGTACTAGAGAAATATTTAAGTGTCCCTTTCATTTGTGTATTCCATGAATGCAGACAAATCTTCAAGCACACTGGTTGGAATAGTAATGATAATTTTTTTTAAGAAAGGGCGAGGGTCCGCCGCAGGCGGTTCAGAGCCAGCTGAAAGGGGTCCAGGGGCTAAGCCCCCCCGATGGTGAAGCCCGCCGAAGGCGGGCGACGCGGCTAGTACTTATAAATTTTACATCTGAATTCTAATATTATTGGCGGGAACTAAATATATGTCGACACAAAAATCTGGTGTGACAAGCACAGTACACAACTTTCGATTACCGAAGGTAAGAGAAAGTTGTGTGCTGTGCGCCAGTCACACCAGATTTTTTTTAGATAAGATTGTTATTTTTTCTCTTCGCTACAATAAACAATACAATTTTTTTTTGTCAAAATATAAACGCTGATGGCGTCCCTTTCTTTAATGCGTCCGGGCCTGGCGCCCCCCTCGGCCCATGGGCGGATACAAGGTGAGGGGGGTAGAGAGGGTAATTACCCCTCCCGAGATTTGCAAAAAATTATTTTTAATGTATAATTTTAAAAATTAATACTTAAAAATTTGATTTGTATTTATATTCTCGAAAACAAGTACAGAATGCGCCTTTAAATTACCGAAATGAAGAAAAAATTGTGTGCTGTGCGACCAGTCACACCAGATTATCCCCCTTGCCTAAGCCCCGCCCTTATTGCGCCACTTCAATTAAGATCAAAATGGTGGGTCTATCTGTGAACAATAAAGAATTCAAATGTACCGTACGCCCTCGGGCTTGGCGTAGTTGGCAGCGCGCCTGCCTTGTATACCAAGGGTCGAGGGTTCCGATGATTTTATTTAAGCCAAAAAAAAAAAAAATATGTACCATACTGTCGGGAACTAAATATATGTCGACACAAAAAATCTGGTGGGACAAACCTGGACACACCTTTCAATTACCGAAGATAAGAGAAAGTTGTCGGCTGTGCGACCAGTCACACCAGATTTTTTTTCCAAGCAAAATAAAAATTTGGCTCACTTTTGTTCCTTTACATAATCGTAAAAATCAGGAAAATATTTTTTTTTAATCACTCAAGACATGAAGCGAAACTCTGATCCGTAAAACAAGACGCGAGATCTCTAGCTCTGTGTTATTGCATACTTATAAAAAAAAAAAAAATTATCACTTGATTGAATTAAATATTAGATAGCGAATTTTTAATCCCTTAATTTAAGACATTTATTTGTTTTTGTCCAGAGACTTTTTATATGTAACGTCAATCTAAATAATTTTTTTTTTATTTCATTTTCTTTTCCCAATTTGATAAGAGAGAGATTATAAAAGATGTTCTTTTTTTTTTGCAGATTTGTGTTCCGCCACTGCATTTGGGGTTGGGAGCTGAATTCAAGGAGCTTCTAGTGACCTTCACTGCCCCGGAAGGGTAAGTAGAGATTTCATAGTCTCACAATACATACACCCTCCCCCGCCACCACTTCTCCACACATACACACAAACGCATATAAATATTATAAAAATCTGGTATGGCACGTAGCACACCACACAACTTTCATTGAAAGTTTTGTTCTGTGTTTGTCACACCCACCAGATTTTTGAGTCTCGACAGTAGGCCTACATTTCAATTAAAAAAATTCGGGAATGACTTTTTTTGTATAGCACTCTTTTGTCATTTGTTCTCTTAAATTCATTTGTTAATATTTACTTTATTTTTATTGACACTTAGGAGTAGGATTTTGTTTAGATTTTTTTTTTTCCGAACCCGCGACTCTTGGTATAAAAGACTGGCGCGCTACCAGCTACACCAAGTCCGTGGGCCCGCGAGGGGGCGAGAATTGAAATAAAAGAATATATAGAGAAAGAGAATTGAATTGCATTTATTAAGAGATAGACACAATTTTTTTAAAACTCACGAGTTATAAAAGTTTCAATTTCGTTTGAAATCTCCCTTTCCATTTTCTTGAATTTATAATTATTATGTGTATTACAGAGAAAATATTAATTACTATAAGAAACGTTTTCATATATCCTATTGCTTAGTAGTTGTTAATATTTATTGAAATAATAGAAAAGATCTGCTCTTTATTCCCTACCTGACTCCCCTTTTATTTAATTAAATAATAAAATGGAATCTCCCACTCTCCACTCATTGTCTAAAAGAGTGGGAGGTGGGAGATCTCCCCCCACACCCTCTGTTCCCTTCTCTGGAGTCGATTCCCCCCTCCTCGCTAATTAGCCAATCACGGGGCTGTATTCTTTGGCGCCATGGTGCACCTGCTGTAAAGGCGATACAAGACGCTTGACCCGATCAGTAGAGAGGGGACTCTGGACCTAGCAATGTCTCTGCGCTCGTCTCTCTCAGGAAAGCGAAGCGCTCTCATTTGCTCGGCAGCCATGACGCCAGCCAGCAGCCTCCGCCGCTCTCTCTCCTCTCTCAAGCGTTTTGCTTAGGTATTTCGATTCTATATTACTTATTATTTATTTATTATTCACTTTTAACATATAATCTTTATAAATAACATAAAAATTTAACAATTCCTCAATATTTTTTTTAACCATATATGAGTGCATGCCATCGGTTAATATTATATTCTTTGCTCTCTTTATTATTGGCAATTTCACATGTGCATATTTTATTTTATCCATTTATTTAAAGTCAGATTCTTTCATATATCATTTCAAACATGTATGCTTCGAGTTCTTTTCTCTCTTTGTCTTTAATTAATCTCTCTCACCATCGCTAATATAATTCGAAATTATTAACTAAAGAAATGAATATTTTGTCAAATAGATGTTTAATAATTAATTCTAAATGCAAGTGAAAGGCATTTTGCCTTTTCTAAGCCCTATAGCCTCGATCATACTTGTTCATATATTATAATAAATGTCTTATATTTAAATAATATTTGAAGGGTGGAACTTTTTAATTTTGAAATGAAATGAATGCACAGTGATTTTATTTTAGCCCTTTGAGTTTAACGTTTCGGTAGCTTCTTAATGTCTTTTAGATGTTAAGAAAAAATTTTACATTAAAATTCTCTTCGATTTCATATTATCCCTCATAAGATATTAAAATAATATTTAGCGTATTTTATGACTATATTACTTTACTAGTCAAGCAAGTAACATCATGCGTTTCCTTTGTACTAAGCCTTCGAATACTTATTCATTCCTTGGTGCCTCGGTTAGACTAGAGATCTCGGGTTCAACTTGATCCATCAGTAGGCCTAACTTGTAAAAACTGAACCGAATATTTTTTTGAATAATCATACGAAGGTCTCCAAAACTAGTTAAACTGAGAAAAGAGAAAAAGTACTAGTCTTTGGCCGATTTCGCTTGCCAAGGGGGTACTGAATAGGCCTAGAGGTAGAAATTTAAATCTAATTTGGATAAAAATTTATTTTTTTTTTAAATTTATGTTTAAATTTTACTTCTACTCTAAGCTTATATATAATTGCCAAGTATTAGTACTCTCTGTCAGTTCGTCAAACCAATTTATTTAATAGAATCGCTAATATTTCGATTCCATATTCATATTTTATTTAGGATATTTACAAAGAATTAAATAGGCCTAACTAGTAAACCTCTAAAATTATCATCTTTATATCTTATCGATGCATTCAAAGAGGAATTTTGTTTGAAAATCTTTCCTTTCCACCTGCAGGTCACAACTTGTTTAATTTCTCGGGTCTTTTGCATTATATTCCCATAAAAGACTTATTCTAAAAACGCTCATCATTACGTTAATGATAGATTTATTCATTTATTTATTATCAAAATAAAATGAACAGCGTTTAGGAGATTATTAGATAGTTTTATTTCCTTATCAACATTTCTTTTAATTTAGATAATATGTTTTTATGAACTCATCTTAATAATTAAATTATTTTTTTCTAATTTCAATCAATCAATTGCTCTTATCTAAACAAATGCTATTCAAGTTACTTTTTATTTTTCTAAATTAACTCTTAGCTTAATAACTTTTTTCACAAAGGAATATTTTTTACTTTCTCTTACCTCTATATATGTTAATATATATAGAGAGAAAGTATTGGATTCATATCAAAAATTCGATGTCGAGATTTTGAAGGAAATATTAATTTGACTAATAGCCTATAATAAAAATAGAAAATAATTTTTTTTTTTTTTTATTTCTGTCTTTAATTGTTTCGTAGAAATGTGGGTTGCCTAGATGAACAGACACCAGTATCTATCTCTCTCTCTCTCTCACTCGCACTCATTATCTTCTCTCTCTTTTTACTCGTTTTAAATTCATTCTCCGGCTCTTCCTTTCATAGAGCCAAATATTAAATCCCCATTTGGGGATTTGTATGTTAATTTCGATTCAAAAGGGGGTCCCCTTTGGAACTTTTTACGCATTTAAAATTTTTTTTCCAATTCTTATGAAATTTTGTATTTATTTACGATTCTATATTGTGTATAAAATGTCCAAATATGAGATTAAAATTTTGAAAAATAACCATAGTTTATTTGAAGCAGTCAACATTTAAAATGCAAGTTTGAAACTAAGGTGCTATCGGAAACTAAATATATCTCGACACAAAAAATCTGGTGTGACCAGCACGGTGCACAACTTTGTCTCGCGACATGGTCTGTCTGTGTGTCTGTGAACAAAATATCTCAAGAATGAAAAGAGCTAGGAAGTTGAAATTTTATATATAAGTTAGGCACCCCCTGGGACTTGACACAAAGCTTTTGAACAAAATCGGCCAAAGAGTATTAGTACTTTACTGATTCACTTTTTCAGTTTTTTTCTGTTTTCTCAAAATTCGCTCCAACGATTTTGATTAAAATTCAAAAATCAATTAATTTTTCAAATGTTTATTCTCATTTTGCTTTTAAAATGTTTTGAAGACCACTTTACTCTTGTACGTTCTAGGAAAGATAGAAGAAATGATTATTACAATGGTAACAAAATATAAACATTTTCCAATGTTTATAAATTTTAATATATCGTAGGAAACTAAATATATATTTCGACACAAAACAATCTGGCGTGACAAGCACAGAACCCATCTTTCGATTACCGAAGGTACCGCGGCCAGTCACGCCAGATTTTTTTTTTTTTACATAAATTATATATTTTGTTTGAACTAAATTTTATATTTGACAATTAAAACTTAGTGGAGATAGGTACATTTTAATTTCATCTCTAATTACCTTTTTACTCGGGATGGATGTTATCTTTTGATAAAAGAAAGAAACATTCTTAAAGATCTCCCCTTTTGCATATTTATGGGACTCCAGTCCAATTGTGATTCAGAGCTGAACTGAAATGTTTTTTTTTTTTTGCTCTCTTATAGAGAACATTATGAACAGCCCAGGACTTAAATCCCAAATTGGGAGGCTAAAAATATTTTTAGCGCTTTTTGGCCCAATTATGCCAACCAAATATTCGAAAAAATATTAACTAAATTATCTATTGTATCTATATCTATACTAATTATATAAAAGACACTGTGCCTGTCTGTCTGTTTGTAACGCATAGACTCCGAAACTACTGGACCGATTTTGATAGAGTTTTTTTTTTTTAATGTAGTAGAAAAATGGTATTAGGCTATCATTATATCAAATTAGGGGTAGGAAACCCTCCTTTTCAGGGGTTCACAAATCATCCATAGGAAAACAGTTTCTAACTCGATTTACGAAAAATATATTAATCAAATCTTTAAAATGAATTCATCCCATAAAGTTCTACATTTCAAAAGGTTTTTTTTCCGCTCTACGCCCTCTTCCCCTCCCACCTAAATTTATATTTTTTTTATTTTTCACTCGATTTTAATAAAATTTAAAATGACGCTTCTCTAGGGTGTAAATAACTGAAAAATAATATTCCAGAAAGTTCTATCGGTCCTATATCTCCCTCTAAAATTTATTTTCCACTCCATTTTCTTATTCTCATATTATGGTGCAAAATTAATTAAAATTCTTTTATCTGGACAACTCTTAGTCATATCTCGAGACGCCCCCCCCCCCAGGGCCTATATATATAGGGGTATGTATGAGTGGTGGAGTCCTAATTCTCTTTCTTTTTTTCTTTATAGTTTTACCTGCTGCGATTGTCTGCTTGACTCAAGTTGAGACAAAGCATCGCCTTTAGTTGTGCAGAGAGGGCTTGACATTGCTACAGGGCCGTCCTTGTCTCTCCGGCCCGGGATTCCGACAATTTCTTTATTTTGGTAAGTAACATTTTTTTCTCTAGATTGCTAGAACTCTAAGGGATAGATTCTTAAACAATTTTTCTTTTTCAGGTTTGGGGTTCTCCAGTGCAATTGTGATTAGTGTTTAGTGTTCAGTGTTTAGTGCAATCAACAATGGATCAGCTCTACGAGTGCATCGATGGATCAGCTCTACGAGTGGCAAGGAGCTTCGGGCGACCGTCAACCCCTCAGGAGGTGAATATTTTATTTTATTCTCTAAACATACACACATAAAATCCAAAAATATATAAATGATCTTATTCTAATTTCATTTTTTTCTTTTTTGTTACAGATTCGTGAGGGTCAACAGAACAAAGGTATTAAGCATGGTGCAAAAATATTAAAGGGGGTAGATTAGATTAGCTTTTATTAGGATGTTGTTTTTTTCAGCTGACCCCAAATAGAATTAGCTCTTTTTTAAAATCAATCAAACAATATATTTTTTTAAAAGATAATTTGCAGAAATAATCGTTTGAATGAATAAATTAAAAATAAAATAATTTTCACTTTACATTTTAAAATTTTCATTTCTAATTTCTTAATTAAATTTTAATTTCATTTTTAAAATTTGATATAAATTTTTATAAAAATTCTTTTGCTAAAAATTTAACTTAATTTTTTTTTTTTACATTTTATTAAAAATTAGATTAGACTTCCTCCCCACGTGCGTCGGGAGAGAGGATGCCTCTCTCTCCTGCCTCGAGGGACATCATCAACTTGGTACCTAGAACTTAAGGTGTGATTTATATTGGAATACAAATTTAAATGTATTTACTTTTCGATCTATAATTTGAAAATTCATTTTCACACCTTAAATTGTAGTTTAATAGTTTAAATATAGAGGGGAGGAGGGATGCACCATGCCAACGAGAGGGATTTTATTTTGGAACTTGCTCAAGCTAATAGTGGAGAAATCAACGGGAATATTCTTCAATTTATGCCTCTGTTGGAGATTCGTCGTTGTTATTAGCTTCAGGTGCCTTCTCTAATCTTTAGCTCGTTCGTTTTGTTAGGGGCCCTTGGTTGTATTTGTATTTAGGATCCAACAAAGAGGTAAAATGAATTATATTTTCGTTGCTTTCTTCCATGAACGATTGATAAGGAGATGCGGATTGAAGGATTGAGGCTCAGGTTCTCAAGTGTCCTTGTGCTTGCGAAAAGACGCAAAGGGAGATATGTGTTTGTATCTTTGAGGTGGCTCTTTGGGTAAACGAGAGTCAGGGAGGGATGTCGTTTTTCCAGGGCTAGCCTGGATGTAAATAACGCATCCCCTCAAGGCCAGGGACAGACCCGAGGGCCCCGCCGATCTGATGGTGGGGACCGGGTATATACAATTACAATTCGTTCGTATTTCTAATTAGGCTAGGTAGGATCTCTTTAAGCCCCCTGGTCTCTCGTTTACTCGTAATCCAAAAAATCACGTTCATTCTCACTGATATGATTTCTTTAGGCACCCGACTAAGGGTTTTTCGAATTATAAATCACAATTCTTTTTGAAATTTCGCATACTCTTTTTAATGCGAATAATAAAAAGAATTGTTCGTGAATAATTATTTCCGAATTTTGTTTTTGTTTTATTTTAAAGAAAAAGAAGTCTTCAAGATTAAGTATTACGCGATTTAATAAGTAAGTAAATTTCATATAGACCTCTACATAAAAATAAAATGAGCAAAACTAATTCAAATCTTATATTTTTCAGATGACGTATTTCATTGACGTTGGTATCAACTCATCGAATTTTGTTCTTTTGGATCTTTTAATTTACACAGTAAGTAAATACAAATTAAAGGCGCCCCTTTTGGAATTGGCCCTTTCGGGGTAGGTACACCACTGTGTATTTGATCAAATTTGACAATTTCTGCTCCATT
>JAKCPI010016047.1:0-104993 GCA_023213315.1 Euborellia annulipes
GTCTGTATTAGGGTTTGGACACCGGTGGAAACCGAAACCGGTATACCGGTTTTTTGGCTAATTTTCAAAAACCGAGAAACCGAGTTTTTTCCCGAAAAACCGAATTCGGTTTTTTTTTTAAATTTTTTTCTTCATTAATACTTGTATTCAAATTTATAAATTACCCCGTGATCCATGGCTAAGAGAGAAGATATTACAATAGCTTCTAGTAGTTTGGGGTTTCTGGTTCGCTTCCCGTTCCAAGCGAGAAAAATTTATTTCATTTGAATTGGCTATCAATCATTTGAAATAAATAGGGATGGGGTCTAAATGGCCTTAGATGCCGAAAAAGACCTTGGACAAATAAAAAAAAAAAATTATAGATTATTTATATTTTTTCTCCCATTTTCTAATACTTAAATAATCTATATATAATAATAGCGGAGTGTCGGTCTATCCGTCCGTCTGTCTCGCTCTGTTTGGCCAACTTTCCGTTGGAATTTTGAAACCGAAATTTTGCAGTCTTATAGGGGACGTTATGGAGAGTCCAGGAAAAATACTCGGGTCCCGAAATTCCTATAACTTTTTGAGTTATTAATTCATAAAGTTACGATTTCTCCCATAGGAAATGTATAGAGAAATTTATGTATTTTTTGTATTCTATGAATGTAAACAAATCCTCAAGCAGGCACTGGATCAGAAAAGTAGTAATAATAATTTTTTTTGGGTTCGGATCCCAGGCAGTCCGATGATTTTTATTTAAGCCATTTGGAGTGGCAGGCAGGAGCGCGGTTATTAAAAAATAATTCTATAAAATTTTGCTTTGAGTATTTTTTTTTTTTTTTTCCTTGATTTACATTTGAAAAAAAAACCGGTTTAAAAACCGGTTTATCGGTTTTCCGCTTTGTGAAAAACCGAAAAACCGGTTTTCAAAATTTTCCGGTTTTTTCCAAACCCTAGTCTGTATGTAGAAAATTGTGTAGGAAGGCGTTTATTAAAAAAAACTCATGAATAATTTTTTTTTTTTGCAGTTAAGCTATGCCCAAGTACGGCGAAACCGAGGATGGGGGCCCCGGGAAATCAGCGTGTCCTACACATCAATACAAATAATTTAAAGCATTGTACCTATCATTTAATTATTCAAAACAATTTTTTTTATCAAATAAAAAACTTTTAACTAACGAAATTGTAAACACAAAAAGTGTAATCCAAAAATGGTAACCTTTATATAATTTTTAACCTAAGGATTGACTTGGAAAGTGCATCTCTGTACAGAAGCAGTTGCTTAAAAACAAATAATTTTTTGATTTTACACCTTTGTATCACCACAGTGTAATTCGAGTAAACATCCCTTCAAAAGTGTAATTGATCATCGCCAACAATCCAGTTACATAGGCCTACCAATAAAGTGCAATTTAATGAATATCTAACAATAAATCCCTAAATGGCCTCAGTAGCCGAGAGGGCAAATAAAAATAGGAAAATTTCGACATTTTAAATACGCACTCTGTATCTTAATATTAAATTTAGCTAATCCTTAAGATTTTTAAAGCAGGCCTACTCAATTTACTTTTATAAATCATGTCTTGGTCACCATCTCAAGGTGGTATTAAGAGTGAATAAAACAAAAAGTTTTTAATAACGAGGTTTAGGCCTTTTCAGCATATAAAAACATACAAAAATTATATTTATTTTAAAAAGGGTTAACAAACCTAGTTTTCGATAGCGTTCAGCTTATTCGGTGTTGGGTTGATAGGTGATTTGTATAAAATCCCCCTCCAGGAACAAACCTTCCCCCCCCAACACTTTCTCCATTAAGATTGTGGCTCTAGAAGAAGATAAGTTGAATCCAGCATTGATTTGTTAAACCTTTTAAATTGTATTTTTTCATGTACTAAAAAGGCCTAAACCTCGTTATTAATTGATACTTGCAGTACTCGGTGAGTGAGTCGACATTTAAAAAAGTAAAAAAAAATTTTATTATGCAAGAATATGCTCTGAAAAATATAAACGATAATCAAAATTGTCTTCATTCTTAATACCATTTTGAGAGGATGACCAAGACATGAAACCTTTTTGATTTATTTAATTGATGATGCAGTGAAAATTTTTAAAGATTAAAGAACTCTGTTAGCGTAATTTATAATTATTACATCTCTGTTCGTTGCAAAAAAAAAATCAATTATTTTTTAGATGCTCTTTAAAAAGTATATTCTCATTTTGCCCTCAAAATTGTATGAATAAAGCACTTTATACTCTTGTACTTCAAAGGAGAGATAAGAGAAATGGTTACCATGGTAACAAAATATAAATATTTTCCCAGGTTTATAAATTTTACATCATGAATTCTAAGGGTGCGTACACACCTGCGCTCTGCTCCGCTCGCGAGCAGTTCGCGGATCGAAGTTCGTTGCTCGTTGAAATTATTTATTTTGACGAACCTGCCAACGATCCAAAAGAGATGGATCGCGGCGAGCAGCTCGCGAGCGGCTCGCGAGCATCTCAAAACATCAACAACAAGCGGCTCGCGAGCGGAGCAGAGCGCAGGTGTGTACGCACCCTAATATATCGTCGGAAACTAAATATATGTCGACATAAAATTCTGGTGTGACAAGCACAGAACACTACTTTCGAATACCGAAGATATAAACAAATGAATTTGTTTTTTAATGACACCTGTATGATTTTGTTTTGATTTTTCTTTTCAAAATTAACGAAAAATGTCTTTTTCTTCTGTGATTATTTCAAAAACTATTCAATTTTCGGAAAAATATCAAAGAATAAAAAACTTTTTAAAATTGAGTATTTTATCATAATATAACAAAGAAATTGAAAATTTCGAAATTTCTGAAAAAACTTATTAGCTAAAGTACTACTTCCAAGTGATGTATTTACTCCAAAAGTTGATAGAAATCTACAATTTTAGTGTAAGGAGCATATACCAAATTTCATCGATCTAGCTGCTTTGGTTTTTAAGCAATCGTGTTCACACACACACCCAGACGTAATTCCAATAGAATATACGAGAAAGTCTCGGGGAAGTCATTCCCCATATTTTTTTTTTTTTTTATACTAGGGCCCTTTCTCTCGCATTCGTCAACGATACGCCTTGTTTAGAAAAGGAAAACTTGCCCTTTTGTCAAGGCGCTCATTTTGCATTCAATATTGGTCTTCTGAAAAGTTGCGATTTTCACATTCGATATATAAGAGGACGCCATGAGTTGCAAGTTCAAATTATTATAAAAACCTTAGATTTTTTGATTAAGTGCGTATTGCAGGGAGGTCTATAGAAATTTTTTTTCGGGGGGGGGGGGCCCAACTGAAAATTTTTTTTAAGAAACTAATTTTTCTTCACACGAAATTTTTTGCGGAACATTTTTTCCTTTGCGGAACCAAAGTTTTCCATCCTGCGGAAAAATTTGTTGCGCTGATGTCTGTATATCCCTATATATGTATATGTGTTTGGGAAATTTCGGGGGGGGGGCGGGCCCCCTCGGCCCCCCCCCCTCTTATATACGCCCCTGGCATATTGTATCCTAGCATTATATTTCTACAATATTGTTTGTCATTTGTCAGACTCAGACCATTTACAAGAATAACCGTCTCTAATTATTTGGCTTCGCAAAAGAGTTTGTTTGAATAAATGTTTTTAATTTAATTTACCTGATGGTGGCCGATGTAAACAGGCCAAAAATCGATGAGGCTTGCGAATTTTATGGCTGATAGGGTGTGAGGTGACAGTCGATGGGCCAGACGCCAATCCATAGCCCCGATGAATGAGCCTTTTATTTTGCACTTTAAGAATTCCCGCTTGGGGCGCCGGGGGAGGTAATAAAATTTTGGGATGAACCGCACTTGAATGAGTGATCATTATAAACAACAACAACAACAACAACAAAGTCGTTCATTGAAGGAAGTTCCTCTCAAAATACACACACAAACATAGGGAAGAGAAGAGAAGAGAGAGCTGATGTCAACTCCACGGTCAGCACTCTACTGCTCTGTTGAAGAACTTTTAGAGGAGAGAGAGAGAGAGAGAGAGAGTGTAGACGAGCTCTCACGTGCCGGATGACGCGTGGGATAGCCGGGGCTCGAATGGGAACCCTCCAGGAAATACGAATTAAAAACATCTCTGCAGACTAATTGTCTTCTCCTTTCTAGAATGCAGTTCATATTTTTTTTAGAATTCGATTTGAAAAAAGAGACGCAATATAAACAGCAACAAATGCGTCTATTTAATTTAATTTAACTATTATTCAAATTAGAATAGGATAGACGGGGGATCCACTTTTTTCAAGCTTTTCAATCAAAATCTCGACATGGAGACATTAATGCAATACTTTCTCTTTATATAAAGGTAAAAGTAAAAATATTATTTTAAAACATATTTTATTAACATATTACTGACAAATTTGAAAAAATTCGACGCAACTTCTATTTTCGTCTCATGAGATGGGATGCGAAATTATCAGATAAAATTTAAGACAGTTTGACACTAGTCATTTTATTTATACTAGCCGCGTCGCCCGCCTTCGGCTTCGCCCCCCTGGACCCCCCTCCAGCTGGCTCGGGCCCGCCTGCGGCGGACCCTCGCCTTTTCTTATTTATGAGGACCCGTGGCGCCCGCTTTTGCATATAGAGCAGGGGGGCTTCGCCCCCCTGGACCCCTCGCCCTTTCTTCTTAATTATGAAAAAAATTATCATTACTATTCCAAACCAGTGCCTGTTTGAAGATTTGTTTACATTCATGGAATACACAAATGAAAAGAATACTTAAATATTTCTCTATACATTTCCTATGGGAGAAATCGTAACTTTAAAAATTAATAACTCAAAAAGTTATGGGAATTTCGGGATGAAAATAATTTTCCTGTAATCCCGAGAAGGTCCTCTTTATGCATAAAAAATTTCATTTCAAAATTCCAACGGGAAGTTGCCTAAAAAGAGCGTCACAGACAGACAGACGGACAGACAGACAATTCAATTCAATTCAATTTATTTGCCTGGTTTCTTTACATTTTTGTTACATTTTTTTTTGACTTTGGACAACCCTTCCACGAAACTTCTCGTTTATCTGCGGAAGAGTTGTCCAGTTTGTCATACATAGTCATTAATAATTTCTACATTTTCCTGTAGTAAATATTTTTTAGTACAATTTTTAGTTCTTGCTTATTAGTTACATTTGTTAACTGAGTATTTTTATTTATTAGTTTAGTTATAATATAATTGTGAGTTCTTTTTCCATATTTATTTACAAAATTCGGTTGAATCGCCATACCTCCCGTCATAGACCTTGTACCATATTTATTCTCCACCTTGTCAATTTTTTACATTAAAAAAGCATTTCTCCAACAAATTTTTTTCATACATATTTTGTATATTCAAAATATTAAGCATTCCATATACCTCTTCTTTGTCACCAATATTCAATTTCTTACCTAATATTTTTATAAATCTATCTTGTATATTTTGCACCTTATTTATGGTATGCTCACCAGCACTTCCCCAAGCTGCGATTCCATACCTTAGGTGAGATTCCACAAGAGATCTATATAAAAGAACTAATGAGTCAGCATTCAGACTCCACTTTAAATTTGAAAACACATACAAGACAGATCTCAATTTGTTGTTGAGGTACATGAAATGCCTTTCCCAAGTAAACTTATTATCTATTATTAACCCTAGATATTTTATTTGTTCTACCTCTTCCACATATCCTTTGCAGTTACAATATATTTTTAACAATTTACTGTTATCATGCAGACAATTGTAGTTATGACAGACAGACAGACGGACATTAGTGAATTATATATATAGATTCTTTTCATATTGATTGTTATAATATTGTAATAATTTTGTTTTTGTGTGTCTTTTAGATTTAAAATATTCACCGTGGTCACATTATAAATACAGTCGACTCTCGATAATTCGAAATACTAGGGATAAACTAAGAGAAATTTGGAAGTTAAGCTAGGCTGATAGAAGGGGGACATTGCGCTGAAAATTAGGAGTAAATATTGCTAGGAAAAATTCGAATTATAAAGAGGGTAAGAGGCCTAGTTCAATTTAAAAAAAAAAAAATTGGTGTGACCGGTAGCACAGCACACAACTTTCTTTTACCTTCGGTAATCGAAAGTTGTGTTCTGTGCTTTTCACACCAGATTTTTTTGTGTCGACTCTCTCTATATATTAACATATACAGAGGTAAGAGAAAGTAAAAAGCTCTGTCTCTCAATTTCCGGTGCGAATATTCAGAGGGGACGTCTAGCATTTTAATAACACAAAGCTGAATATTTTTTTATTTCCGCTAATCCCTTATTGTAACAACTAAGCGGTTACTAGTAAAACTTTAATGAAATTAAAGACTGAAATAATAATTTCAGAGCAAAAAAAAGAGGAAAATTAGCATATTAATTGAAATTCCATATATGGCGATGTCTGTGTAGATAAAATGCTGATGATGAAAGGAATATTTTTAAAAGAACATTCTCGTACAAAATATTGAAAATTAACTCGTTTTCTCTAATTTAATTATAAGAGATGCGAGATAAATAATTAAATTGCCAATGACGTTATTGAAAATAATTCGACTCAAATCACAATCGAATAAGTGATAGGCGTAACTTATATATGCTTAGAAGGGAATGGATTTTAGATAAAGCATCTCCCCACTAACTGGTCCTTTGATTGGAAGCCATTGGCATCATGTAGTAGGTGAGTTATCGATTAGCGTAAGCGATGCTCTCGATTGAATGCTCGAAATTTACACACCCCATGAAGGAAAAAAAATAATGAAAATGAACTGAAGATGCGGCAAAAGTCATCAAATCGTAGAAGACTCAGAATAAGAAATTTTTTTTTTTTTTCATGTTATAATCAAATTTCTTTATGAATTTATACAAATGTTAATATACAATATAAATCTAATAAAATGAATTAACATTACAAGTCAGGTTAAATTGGAAAAGGTTGTTTTGTATTGAATTGAATAGATATTTTATCAGAGTCACATCACAGAGATAAATTAGAAATTACAGGAAATTAGTTTTAAAATATATAATAAGAAAGGTCAACTAATTTACTTAAATTAATGAATCCTTTAAGATCGATAATATTCATTAGTCGCATTGAATGAAATTGAAAAGTAACCAAGAATATTCTCATTTTGACTTTCTATTAAAAAGGGGGAGAAATGATCCCACTAGTGCTCTGAATCTCCTAATTTTTTATTTTCTCTTACCTATATATGTAATATAAAGTGAGGAAATATTGAGATCATGTCAAAAATTCGTCACATCGAGATTTGGAAATAAATGAGAATTAGAGCAAATGTTAAAATCCCCATATGGGGATTTGCACGTTAATTTCGATTCAAAAAGGGGTCCCCTTTTGTATTTATTTAAGATTCTCTATTGTGTATAAAAAAGCAAACATGTGGGGTCGTAGGACCCCCGGCAGGAACGAAATAAAGAGAAGGAGAAGGTGGGCGTGGCCTCGCCAAGACTTCGGCTAATCTCGCCTTCCTCCGACGTCGCTCGGGCCCTGGGAACGCATTTTTGTTAGGAACGCGTTTTTGTTACGTTACATTTTCTTCCAATTCATCCAGCGTAAGCCGCGTTAAAGAACTTCGTTCGAGATTAAAATTTTGAAAAATAACCATAATTTATTTCAAATAGTTAACATATAAAATGCAAGTTTGAAACTAAGGTGCAATGACTCGACACAAAAAATCTGGTGTGACAAGCACAGTACACAAGTTTCGATTACCGAAAGAGAAAGTTGTGTGCTGTGCGACCAGCACACCAGATTTTTTGTTCATATAATTTATATCTTGAAAACGAAAAGTATTTATAGGTCATTTCCATTCTCTTATCCTTATGAATTTTTAATTTTTCTGTTAAAAATAAAGATTTCACATTTTATAATTAATAATTTTATCATTTCTATATTATAAAATCATTCTAACTAGTCATTGTATTTTCTTTTCGTGAAAGTCTTTTTTTTCATATTAAATAATATTATTTATAAATAAAAGTAATTCAAACAGGAAGTCTTTTAAATAATTGTTTATGTTAAAAAAAAAAGTAGTGTGTATACATACAAATGTTAATGCATTGAATCGTTTATGTATGCAAGTGCACTTGTGAAGTTGAAAACACATTTGAAACAACAGAACAGGTCTGGATGACAAAAAGCTGGAGTGAAAGGACAGACAAATGGTTGTATAGGCAGGCCTAGAAAGTTTTGTATGGAGGGAGATTCATCATAGAAAACAAATTCATTTTTCACGATTCATAATGTTAAATTGATGAGCATACGGAAAAAATAATAAAAACAAACAAATAATTATAATCAAATCAAACACTTTGATAGTAAAAGTAAATTGAAGATGATTTTATATATCAACCAAAATTGATATTTAAGGTTGTTCGGACATTAAAGCACTTGAGTAGATTAAAAGCTAATTTTTTAATATGTTATTAATCACTATCAAATACGTATAAAATAAAATTTTGAAGCAGATCTGACACAGGGTTATCGTGTAATTAATTTTTAAAAAATTGAAATTTAACATGTAGCCTATGGGGAATAACGACGAAATTCACACATATCGAATTATATAGGCATCTGTGCAAATGATACAAAAACAAAAAAACTTACATTTTATTAATTCACTTCCGAGGAATACGTTAAAAATAAAACCAAAAGTTTCTGCTGACCGCTTTTAAAGATATTTTAACAAGAAAGTCAAAAAATTCTCCAAAATGACAGTCGCTAATATTTAAAAATAATGAATTCTCGAGAGTCAGACCAGCCTGGCAACGTCGCATAGCATAAGTGTCTTATCTCTATGTCAGATACATTTTTTTTTTCAATTTTACAATATTTTTTCTCGCAAATCGTCCATTGTGTTTAAACTGATTTGCATTAAACATTGTAATATATTAAATAAAATAAAATTTAAGGCGTTTAAGATTTAAAATAGATAGTTGATGAATGCAATGTTGCCAGTTCTATATTACGTGAAAAACTACTCAAGTCGAAAGTCATTCATTTATTATTTTTGGTAATTAAATTATTAACTTAATCCAATTATAAACTATGATAGGTCACGACTAAATTATAATAAGGAATTTTGGCATTCAAATTTTTAATTTTATTTAAAAAAAAATTTAGATTCTATTATGACTTACGATGTACTATCCGAACAACCTTAAATAAAATTAGTTAATATTTGAATATTATAAAAAAATTTACTTTTTGAACGTAGGGAAAGTAAAGTAAAACAAAAAAAAAAACTTATCAAATAAAGCTAGAAAAATAATTAGCAAAATATAGCGACTTTCTAAAGATTATTTTTTTGAAACTTTAGATAAATAAAATTAAGGAACAGATATATAAAAAATTCACTTCGGATATTGACCCTTGTAGTCAGGAAGAGTTAACTAAAAGCGTTTCTCAATTTCCGAGTGCCTCTAAGATTAAACAAATATGGTGTGACTGGTCACAACTTATAACTAAAATAAAGTGATCACCACATTTTCATTGAGACAAAACGGGACAAATGGGATGAAATCGGCCCAAATCGTAATCACCGAAATACCACTTTTTTTTTTTTTTTAGTAAATTTTTCCCTATTACGAAAATCATTTGACTTTTTTTTTGTCCAATCTTTTTTGGCAGAAACTCCGATCAGTTGCTAAATAAATTAATTAATAAATAATAGGTAAAATATTTTTGCAGTACATTTAAAATATGTAAGCGAGGTGAATAGCTGAATCAATATCTAGAAGGATGAGTAAAAAGGCCCAGCAGCTATTATTATTTCTTTATTGGTATCAAACCCACAGCGACGTTTCGGTCGACTATGCGACCATCTTCATGGCTAGGGTTTAGTCAATAGTAACCTTTGATAGACATTTATTTATAGTAAGTGAGGTTTGGAGGACAGCAGCCAGGAAGGTAGCCTCTATTTAATGAAACAGACTCCTTTAACAAAACGTTTCGGCTAATTTTAATTCGCTATCTTCAGTTGTTGTAGAGTCTAATAGGAAATAGAGTTGTCACTTGTGTGTTGTGCATAAGCGAATAGTTAAATAATGCTTATGTGTTATAACAATGAAAATATAATGAATATGATGAAACTTGTGAGAAGGCAAATATCGAAAAAAAAATGAAAAAAAAAATTTTATATTTGCCTTCTCACAAGTTTCATCATATTCATTATATTTGCATTGTTTAACACATAAGCATTATTTAACTAATCGCTTATGCACAACACACAAGTGACAACTCTATTTCCTATTAGACTCTACAACAACTGAGAGATGGCGTAATTAAAAAATTAGCCGAAACGTTGTTAAAGGAGTCTGTTTCATTAAATAGAGGCTACCTTCCTGGCTGCTGTCCTCCAAATCTCACTTACTGATATCTCACAGCCACATCTCTCCAATTGTAGACATTTATTTATAATGCAATTACATTCAGCGCCAGTCAAATTTAATATTAAATCAAAGAACTTAAGAGGGTTACTATTGACTGAACCCTAGTCATGAAGATGGTCGCATAGTCGACCGAAACGTCGCTGTGGGTTTGATACCAATAAAGAAATAATAATAGCTGCTTGGTCTTTTTACTCATCCTTCTAAAATAAGAAATGCAGATATTTTCTAAAAAGCGGAACATTTTTAAAAATCGGCGGGAAGCGGGACTGTCCCGCGAAAATTGGAACGTGTGGTCACTTTAAACTAAAGCAGTAAAAATCCCTAAATATGCCATATAATATGCAGTAAAAAGTACGCAATATATATAACAAAGATATCAAGTAAATGGCAAAAAAGTTGTGTTTAGTGCTTGCCACACCAGATTTTTTGTGATGCGAACTTCTACTCTTGATTTATAAGAGATAGAGAAGTAAATTTAAGAGATAATTAAAAAAAAAAAAAAAATTCTATTAGTTTGTTATATCTAAAAGATATACAAGTAAACAATGAATTTGAATTAGTATTTCCAAATCGCTGGCTTGGCACAGACAATTGTGAATCGTTCCCAGTCTTGTAAGAGTCATTAACTATTTCCTTGGCCGATTTAGATTGTAAAAATTCTTTGTGCTATATTTGATAAAATATTAACAAAAAAAAAAAAAAGAAGTTCATTCCATGTAATATTAAAAATAAATGGGATTTTTCAATGATAACAGGATTATATAGGTATTTGATGAAATAGCCTAGTAAATGTAGTATAGGCCTGCCTACTCAATGATAGGCCATCAACTAATCAATCAATATACCTATGTTGATAACATGTCATCTAGAGTTGCTTCATTTAGTGAGAGAAATTGATCATGGAAATGAAACAGCTATAAAAGCTATTTAACAAATTATTTTGTGCAACAAATGTATAAAATTAATTCTAGAAGTCATTATTTAAATTGATTTGTAGCAAATTCAATTTAAATAAATTTTGTCGCCTGAGAAGGGATACGAGCCCGCGACTCTTGGTATAAATAGCCAGCACGTTAACCCCTACACCAACACCAAGGCCCGAGGGCTATTCTATTGTTAAATTTCTCTATTTAGGTAGGAATAAAACCTTCGGAAATGTATAAAGTGACCACCCCAGGAGAGCCTCGATCCCTCTACCTCTCCATTTCCGGTCCAGTATTCCTTCATTCTAACTCTAACTATGAGTCAGAGTTTCATTTGGATGGATTTTTCTTCTGTTAATAAAAAAAAATAATAATAAGAACAATGAAGGCTTTTTAATAAAATTATAAATGCCAAAATGTAATGAATAGTTAAAAGGGCGGTTTAATTAATGAACTAAAAAGTAGCCACTCAATCCTTGATGGATAGTGTAAAGAGAGTGAGTGATACATTTTAAATAAATATGAAATATGGTAAATCTGATGTCTTAAGAAAATCATCTAATTAGAATAATTAAGCATTGATTATGGTCAAGAAAACAAAATTAAAAAATAATTAAATGTTCTAAAGTTAGGAGAAGAAATTAAGGTTAAGGATCTATTATAAATTCAATTATAGACAAGGTCTTTAAATACACAGGTTGGCCAGAAACTAGTAAATAAACAATTTTCAGGTCACACTTTTGATTGGTCCACGTATGAAGCTCCTCCTTGATATATTTTTCTATTTGGTAGCATTGTTGACTGCCTATAACCTAATTCACATTCATTTTGTTTTATTTGCAAATTTTATAGTTTCAGACTAAACTAATTTATTAGACCCTGGTATTTATACTGCTTTATTAATAATATGCCGTGTATAAATTTTTATAAATTGTTTGTTTCGAACGATTTTTTACAAAAGGAGTAGCTCCATGACGTCACTCTCTTGAAATGGAAAAAATGTAAACAAACGAGTTTGACCCCCCTGTTATAGACATCTTTTTCAATAGGAGATATACAATTAAAAAAACTTATTATAATCAGTGGCGTCATTTCAACTTTTTCTTGGGGGGGGGGTGCAAATTTTTTTCTCATGGGGGCAATTGTTTAATTTTGTACAGTTTGTATACTCGTAGATGTATTTTGGAGTATTTTATTTAGGATAATATAAAATTTTATAAAAATCAGAGCCCTTGGGGGGGGCAAATGCTCCCCCTGCCCCCCCCCCCCCAAATGACGCCACTGATTATAATATTATGCCTTTTATGTAAACACTAGATTTGAGGATTGTGTCTAACTTCATGGGGATGAATGCATATGTTGCTAACTTCATTGCATATAAAACGCTACTAACTTCACGTAAGTGTTGGTTTGATGATTGTCTAACTTCATGGTGCTAATGTTGCTAACTTCATTGCATATAAAATGCTACCCAAGTGTCCCTCAGAGGTTAGTTCGCTTGAAGTCGGAGCAAGTGCACTTGAAAACGACTGCAGAATAAGCAGTCGAAACGTTATATTTTTAATAAATAATAATTAAAAACTAACTCCCCAAATAATAACAATACAATCCACAAAAGCTTTAATAAACATATTCGTGATAGATCAGGTGGTTTATATAAAGTTATTTTTTATTCAGACATCTAAAATCAATAAGGAGACATCCATAAAATAAGGGAAGTAAAAAAAAAAAGGGATTATAAGCTTTTGGGGAACTAGTGAGTGAAGAGTGATTCATCGAAAAAGAAGGGAGATGATGCCAAGGGGCACTGGGCCATCAGGCCTCCCTAGGAAATTATTCGTATATTTGTGATATAAACAAGAAAGCAACCGAGCCAAGCTGTCTGCTCTCTCACTGACTTTCAAATGGATTAATCACTTTTAATCGGCCTCTTGAAATAAATCGATTGCAACATCGAAACGAACAAGTGCTATGTGTAAAAATTGCCCCAAGATATAGGGCATTTAATTGATGAATGAGCTTGTCAAATTCCTAACAAGAAGGAAAAGAATATAATCATATCTAGGGACACAAAAGTATCGATACTTATTAGTACTTTAGTGATCTGAATGAGTAATTTATTGTCGGTAAGGAAAGAAAAATATTCATTCAAATACAAATAAAAACTTGTGAATGATTTTATTTCTATTACCAGGGTACTATTATTAATGTAGGTGGAGCATCAAGCCTTTGGCGCCCCTCGATGCCGACATAGGCGCCCTAAGGGCATCGAAGATATAGCCCAGAGACGGTATCATATTCTTTCCATAGATTGTCCAAAAACATTGATAGTTTTCTTTTAAATTATAGTACAACTTAAAAAATAGGTAGATACGTATGGCTTATAGCTGGTAGTTCAATCAGGATAGGTGAAAAGGTGAAGAAATTCTGCAGCTAGTTGTATTTAATTATTTTATTCCCACCACGTTGACGTTTAGATCCCGGTTGGGATCATCCTCAGAACAGGTGGGTGTTATGTATGTGTGTATATTTGTAAATTCCAATCATATATTATATACAGAACTCAAAGATAAATAAATACAAATAAATTATATTAGTTATGATATAATTGAAAATAAATGGTCAAGATAGACGATGATCACGTCGCAAGACAAATCTGAAGTAACCTGTTCTGAGGATGATCCCAACCGGGATCGAAAAGTCAACGTGGTGGGAATAAAATAATGAAATACAACTAGCTGCAGAATTTCTTCACCTTTTCACCTATCCTGATTAAAAAATAGCTATTATCATGGACGAATAAAAATTAATTATTCCACCCACTGCAACATATACACGGAACACAAGGGAGGCATCGTCTATGCTGTCCAATTCTCAACTAATAAAACTAATCAATTCCAATCTTCCTTTGATTGGAACAAGCTCCCTGCGTCTATCTTACCCAAAACCTACAATCTTCAGACTTTCAAGTCTAATCTCAACAGGCATCTTCTCAGTTCCCGCAGTTGAGTTCCCCTTTTATGCTTCTCCTTTTGTTTTTATTTCCTCTGGCTGCATGTGGCCACTGGATATTATAGGTCTTCGGACCTTATGCACCCATTCCAAAAAAAAAAAAAAAAATCTGGTGTGACTGGCGACAGCACACAACTTTCTCTTACCTTCGGTAATCGAAAGTTGTGTTCTGTGCTTGTCACACCAGATTTTTGTGTCGACATGTATTTAGTTTCCGACCATAGGGTACGATTGAATTCAAGATGTAAAATTTATAAGTATGGGAAAATATTTATATTTTGATACCATGGCAACCATTTCTCCTATCTTTTCTATGGAGTACAAGAGTAAAGTGGTCTTCAGAAGATTTCAATCACAAAATGAGAATATACATTTTATAGAGAATCTAAAAAATAATTGATTTTTGAATTTTAAAAAAAATCGTTGGAGCAAATTTTGAGAAAATCGAAAAAAACTGAAAAAGTGCATCAGTAAAGTGCTAGTACTTTTTGGTCGATTTTGTTCAAAAGCTTCGTGTCACGTCCCATGGGGGTGCCTAACTTAAATATAAAATTTCAACTTCCTAGCTCTTTTTGTTCTTGAGATATTTTGTTCACAGACACACACACACAGACAGACAGACAGACAGACCATGTCGCGAAAACCACTTTTTTGGATTCAGGGGACCTCAAAACGTGTATATCCATCAAAATCTCGACATCGAATTTTTGACATGAATCCAATACTTTCTCTATATATATATATTACATATATACATAGGTAAGAGAAAGTAAAAAACCGGAGCCCTAGTTGGTCTTCGCCCCCTCCACCCTCAAAGGCTAATTACGCCGCTGTGTTATTAGTACATTTGATTTACAATAATTTAAATATTGTTTGGTAAATATTGGTTTTGGCTCCACTGAGGGCAAAAGCACGTAGGCACGTAGCCGGGGTTGTTTCTACTCTCTCCCTTATTTTCTGGAAATTTGTAGACCTGGTTATGGAGCTGAGCTGAATAGTAAAAATTTACAAAAAAATATGGGCGACTGTCGAACAGCACACAACTTTCGATTACCGAAGGTAAGAGAAAGTTGTGTGCTGTGCTTGTCACACCAGATTTTTCGTGTCGATATATATTTCCGCTGATATATTAGAATTCAAGATGTAAAATTTATAAGTATGTTTAAATTGAACCCAGGCAGACACAACAGACAGACCATGTCGCGAAAACCACTTTTTTGGATTCAGGGGACCTCAAAACGTGAAGATCCATCTAAATCTCGACATAGAATTTTTGACATGAATCCAATACTTTCTCTCTCTAAATATTAACATATATATAGAGGTAAGAGAAAGTAAAAATATAACATGTTAATAAACACTCTTGCGTTTCTAACTTCACCCCTTATTCCGAACTTTGGATCTTCCTACGATCTAAGGTCTTATTTAATCATTTGATTAGCTTAACTAGATGTGAAAAGACTTATCAAAGGAATAGCTAGTTAATTATAACTGAAGCAACCAACAAATTTTTTTTAATTGACTACACGTTTCGGCAATTTCTCTTCTAACCAGTATTAACCTCATTTTTTTATTTTGTATCTAATTCATTTCTTTTGTTAAAACAAAGAACACTGTTAAATTAAAATGAAAGTATTAAAAAAAAAAAAAAAAAATCAAAAAGGTGAATTTTTTTTTTTTGTCTAAATGAAAAAGCGTTTATAATTTTGTCAATTCCAGAATAAATCCCATGGATAATGTAAATAAAAAATGAGAAAGGAAAACTAAACTTCATATAAGAACATATAAAAAGCTTTAAAAAATATTATCCACTGGAAAGAAAAAAACAAACATTTCACTTTGAAAGAGAGAGAGAGAGAGTGGGTTATAAGAATTAAACTCCTGTTTTCTTTTTATTTACGTATTTTATTTGAACGCCAAACTAAAGATAAAGCAACATTGATTTTTATCTAAATGGTTAGGGGACATTGCAAATAGTTTTTAAATATTTAAGATTTTACCTCGATTTAAGGGGGAACAGGAGAGAAGGTGTTACTCATGTTTTTCCCGATAAGATGGCGTTGTGTGTCATAAAAAGTATGCCCAAAAAATCAAGCAATTCAAAAATTTGCCAAGAGATGTCAGAATGGTAGCTAATAATATTTAATGCATTTGGTTGATTTTCATTCATCTTTTAACAATAAATACTTTATAAATGTTATTATATATTATGTATCTTTTATAAAAGCATAAAAATATATAGAGATATAGGCTAATACTATATCGGCTGTTAGACTAGACTGCCATCTATTGCAAGAATGCTGAACTAATTTGACAGTTGATTTTTAAATAAATCATCTTAGCTTATTTTAAAAATTTCTTAATTAATATGTGATTAATAATAACTAATAATAAATTCATTTTTAAATTAAAAAAAAATTAAAGAATATTGGGACAGATTGTTTTTTTGTATTTGCTTGATAACAAAAAAATTAATTACGATAATTTTTTAATAAGTCATTAAACAAATTATAGCTCGATGTCCCAATAATCTCTTATGAATTTAATTCATTAAAAAAAACACCGAATTCCTTATAATAGTGTAGTTTTTTTTGTAAATACGTTTAGACATCGCTCCTGAACCCCCTTAAGGTTGTTCTGTCATTAAGGCACTTATATAGATTAAAAGCTAATCTTTTAATATGTTATTAATCACTATCATATACGTATAAAATAAAATTTTGAAGCATATCTGACGAAAGGTTATCGTGTAATTATTAAAAAATTAAAATTTTACATGTAGACGAAACGCACACATCGAACGAATTATGTAGCCACTCCAGATATAGATTTAAAAAAAACTTGCATTTTATCAGTTAAGTTCCCTAGAATACGTTATAAATAAAATCAAAAGTTATTATAAACGATCCATATTTTGAGAAAAAGTTTTTTTTTTGGCATCTTAGGCCATTTAAATGGTACATACTTATAATCAATTACGATATATCCAAGCATATTTATTTATATCATTTGATATCCAAATGATTTAAATAAATTCTTCAGACTATCTCCCCCACCCCTGAATACGTCATCATCATCATCTAACAATAAGACACATGTGTCATAATGATATTAACGTCGAAATGCGAATAAGCTAAAATAAAATTGAAACTTAACCTCGTGTTATTATTCATTTATCTATAATTAGATGAGAATTTAATTAAATTTAAGAACGTTTCAATGGTGAATTCTTTGGATTATATCAAAATTGACATATATTCTATTAAACAAGAAAACACGTATCTATTTTAAACAGGCTGGAGTTGGGTACAAATTGGTTTTATAACAAGAGGATTTATTTGTAAGGTATCTGGAATCACGTCGATAATATCGCAGGGGATATTTCTAAAGACAGGAAGTCCTGAACACGTAGGCAGGCCTAGAGGCCTGTCTCCGAGACGAAATTCGATATACAGCAACTCAATGAGGGAGAGAATTTAAATAAGTAGACTTGGAAACGAAATTAATATAAGGATAAATACCAATTTTTTAGATCCGTCCCGAAATGGTTAGTGAATGCGTGTGAAAGGTTAAAAAAAGCAAGTTAATTTAAGAAAGTGATCAATCCGATGTCAATATCCTTAACTTTCCCTCTCAAAGTACTTTCGCAAAACTCATTAGATTTTATTAATGATACAACAACAAAAAAAAAAGAGATGATGTCAAATTTGGTAAATAAAGAGAGAATCCCATTTTTCAATCCTATTCATTAAATACATAATAATTGGAAGACTCTCGGGCCTATAACCGGAAATAGAAAGGTGAATTTGCGATTATTATATTCCATTCTAGAGGAGGAAATAATGATTTTTGGATTTATTACTCTCTGGGATGGAGTTTATTTGCATTAGAAGGTCGAATTTCAATATGGAGAATTCTCTTTGAAATAGATGACGTATTAATTTGTTCAAAATCTGGGGTGACTTGTCGCACCGCTCACAGCTTCAGTTGTAAGTTCTGTTCTGTATTTGCCACATCAGATTTTTTGTGTCGATATACAAACTGTTGAACAGTGAATTTTTTTTGGGATATTATGAGCTTTTCTTGAGTAAATGCCATCAGGCATTGTTTTAAAGGTATAAAGAAAAATGAATTTTAATAGAAAATTTGCTCTATGAATTTTCAAGATTTTTTAAGGAATTACCGGTAATTAAAATACATAAAAATATTCAAGTTCACAATTCACCTCAAACGGCTTAAAAATTTAGAAAAATTTCCGATCTCTGAATTCAAAAACATATACACTGAGCGTCAATGAAAAAAAAAAAAAAAACTTTGATTCTTCTAATGATACTGTAATTTATTAAACATTTAAAATGAAATATATTATACACTTCTAAATAAATTTAACACAAATACAAATCATTTTAATAATTAATTTTAATTTAAATAAAACAAAGACAAAAATTAACGCTAAATTTCTAAAATTTTAAAATAATCTTTCCATTTCAGTTTTTCTCTGTCTATTTTATTGAAAATTCTTATAAAAACAAAATTTGTAATTAATACCCATGGACGTAACATGGGGGGGTGCCGGGGGGGGTCTTCCTCCCAAAGGCTCGTGCTCCCCCCCCCCAGAAAGCTCCTTGCCCCAAGAAAATATGGGGCTTTCCAGGCCCACCGGAGGATATCTGGTCTCATCGCCCCCCCCCCCCTCAGCCAAATTCTCTAGTTATGGCCATGTTAATACCCAACAAAACATAACGAGATTATGTTGATTTGCCCCTCAAATTCAAAATCTACATATTTTTCTTTATTTTATTTAAATTGTATTAAATTATCTAAAATGATTTGTAATTGTGTTAAATTTACTTAGAAATGTATATTTCAACTAACTATATATTGTTAAGAGGTAACGGTTTAAAAAAATCTTGAAAATTCAAAATCCAAATCATCTGGTCATTTTGGTTGCCTACCTTCCAGCAATCAAATAATAATGAATTCTTTTAAATGAATAAACAACAAATTACGTCGAAAATAAAATAAAAAATTCGAGAAGATCTCCCCTTAGGGTGCACTGATGATGGGAGGCGTTTTGCGAGCCGAAATATTTGCAAATAAATAGTGTGTATGGCGGATAGGGGCGTTGATTACCGTATTTCTCGTATTTATAAAAATCCACTTACTGTTAGACTTTTTGCGGGATTTGTACATTTGTATCAATTTTCCGAGAGAATACGTCAAACGGAAGAAGATAAGTTTTTTTCAAAAATTTGTATTTTTTTTTTTTTTCGAAAATTACACTATTTTAAAAAGTTTTTCTTTCAATTTTTTTTTGAAAACTGAATAGATAATTGAAAGATCCTTTCCAGCTCAAATATATTTTTAAATATCAATTAACGGGATTTGGCCCGTGTATTTTAGAGAGTCCCCCTTGGTGGTATCTCGACACTAAATAGACATAAACAGTGAGTCGTTCGTTCCATTAAGTTAAATACAATTCTTAGTACGTACTTTGATTTTGATAAAATTATCTAACAAGATAATAAGAAAATTACCCAATACTCAAATTACTTGCTATGCACAAAGCGTAGATTAGCCAAAAGGCTATTATTATCTGTTTTCACCAACATTTTCTAGATGAATACAAAATTTAATAAATTTTTTTTCCATTTATTTAATCTTTAAATACGTCCCAATTCACTACCAGTGTCGTAACGTACACCCCCGTAAACCCCGCGGGCTTTGAAGGCCATGAAAAAATTACGGGCTGTTACTGGCGGGTAGCAAGTCTAAATAAACGGGTGCCCAAACCCGCTGTCATTTGCATGCCTGTCCGCCCGAGGACCCCCCCGCCCCCCACCTAGCAAGATGTCTGTCTACGCCCAAGCATAACTTACTTCTATGTTCATTGAATGTTTTTTCACAAAAAATATTGGCCAATATATTATTCTAGGTTATATAGCTCCATTGGCTTAGCCAGAAATTTTTGATGGGGGGGGATCAAGAAATTTTTTTCAAAAATTTAAGATTATTTTAGGGTATTTATAAATCATTTTGGTTTGTTTTTTTAGCTAGAGTAAATTATTATCTTTTACTTTCTCTTACCCTATGTGGAATATAATTTGTATTAAATATCTAGTCATGACTTGAGTCCCATGGGGGGGGGGGGTTGAACCCCAAAACCCTCCTCTGGCTACGCCTATGTATAGCTCTAAAGAAGGAAGAAGGTCTTGACCAAGACCGAAACGTCAGAATAGTGGGCCTTAATAAACGAAATATATAACTACTAGGAACCGATCGAATATTCGGTTTCGGCCAGTTTCGGCCAAAAATCTTGGTTTCGGCCAAAAAGTAGCCGAAACCTGAGTCTGAAAAGATTGGATGAAACTCGCCCGCAAAAAACAAAAAAAAAAAAAAAAGTCAAATGATTTGCACTTGAGGAAAAAATTAGAAAAATTTCCCCGCAGGGCGGAAAACTTTGGTTCCGCAAAAAGGAAAATGTTCCGCGGGACAGAAAAATTTAGTTTCTTTAAAAAAAAAAAATTTCCGCAGAAAAACTTTTGAGTTAAGCCCCCCCCCCCCTCCCGTAAAAAAATTCTAAATACGCCCCTGATAGGAAATACAAGTGGACCGCAACTCCTCAACTACGCTAATTTTTCGGCAAGGATGCAAGATGGGAAAAAACATCCTTGCCGGAAAAATTAGCGTAGTTGAGGAGTTTCGGTCTACAATTCTCTCGGCATCACTCATTAAGCTTCAAGGAAATACAAGATTCGGTTTTGGCTGAAACTAAGATTGAGGCTGAAAATCTTGTTTCGGTAGGACCCTAATTACTACCACTATTCTTTTCTTTACTCTATCATAGAAGAATAGATTCATGGCTAGAATAAACTTATTTTAATTATTGTTTTATGTTGGTGTTTGATATTACAAAAAATAACACATTTTTTAAAAATTTAATATAAAAGCTACCAAATACTGTATATATCTTTTAAATTTATTCTTTTCCAGGAGGGGACTTAACTCCCAGCACCACACAGGATCACGAAATCAGTTAGAAATCGGAATTGACCAAATCATAAATTACGGCATAAAAACCCTCAATAGCCTACAAAAAAAATCATTCCCCGGTTATTTACCCCTGGTGCATCGTGCAAGGGGGCCCCCCCCCCCCCCAAACCCGGGTTTCTAGGGAAATTGCCTTTAACCCGGTCCCAATTTTGGGGGGGAGGGGCCCTCCCCCTCCCCTACTCCCCAAAAATCAGTCCCTTTCGGGACTGGTATCCCCTCTCCTCCTCATCTTTCTCTCTCCAATCAATTGACCAAATCATAAATAAGTTCATCTATATATTATAGAGTGGATCAGTTCAGAAGCGAGTTTTAAGCGATTAATCAAAAAAACAGTTGGACATTTGTGTTGCCTATATTGCAGGCACTAAATAGGTTAAATCAAAAAAAAAATGGGACGATAGGTTAATGTATGATAAAGGAATGAAGTTTATCAATCAAATTAAAGAGACTTATCTAGGTGTAATGAAGCACACTGATTAACGCCCAGTGAGAGGGAGGGTAGAGAAGGGAGGGTGTCCCCCTCCCTTCGGAGTATGGAGCCGGGGGCAATGCCTCCAAGGATCAATCGATAGCAGCGTCGCGACGACGATACTTGCTGGAGAGCAAGCAACCAAAAGGGGGAGAGAAAAAGGGCCGACTTCCAAGGAACGACACCCTCGCCTTGTCAAAAAATGTATATTGAATTGAAATGGAGAAAAAATAAATAATCCGATGCTAGAGAGAGCAGCAAGGCGCAAAATCAATCAATAGGTTGTTGGAGGTCGATTAACAAATTTATTTATTTATTTATTTTGCTAACAAAGACACTTACTCGTTGGGAACAAAGACGATTAGAGATTTTTGACTTTGAAATTTGGGTATGAAATTACGATAGGTCATTGAAATTTCATGAAAAAGTTTGCTTTTGTAGCCTGGAGAATATTTATACGGTTTTTGTAAAAATCTATGGGTTTAATTAATAAACAAAACAAATATCTTTGTACAGTGAGCGCCACAATTAAGTCCCCATCTGGGAGCTATAGCCTTAAGTATATGGTGAAATAATTTTCAATTTGAAAAGGTCAAATGAAATCCTCTGCTGAATTATTTGACTTTGAGGGTGTACAAGATTATATAACTCACTAAATGTATTTTGGAGTTTGACTTGTATGTGGATTCAGATTGATTGAATGAATTACAATAAAAAATTCTTTTTAAAAATTTTTTTATTTTTCAGGAATTCTAACTATGACGACTGGTTTGCGCAAATTTCTCAGTTTCGGTCACCATATGTGACCATCATCAGGCCTACAAATTAAAATACATACATTTTAAAAAACTTAAGGCTTAAACAAAATCAATCTGATCTTAAATTATTTTGAATACTTTTTTTTACTTTTTCAAAAAACAAAATTTTATCTTTCTTTTTTTCTATTTTTATCTATCTTTTATACACATACCTTTTTCCTTATCCCTCATGTATGTGTGTAAAACAGGGGCGTATATAAGGGGGGGCCGAGGGGACCCGGGCCCCCTCGAAATTTCCCAAACACAAATACATATATAGGGATATACAGACATCAACGCAACAAATTTTTCCACAGGGTGGAGAACTTTGATTCCGCAAAAGAAAAAATGTTCCACAAAAAATTTCATGTCAAAAAAAATTTAGTTTCTTAAAAAAAAATTTTCCGCAAAAAAATTTTTTAATTCAAGCCCCCCCCCCCGAAAAAAATTTCTATATACGCCCCTGGTATAAAAGATAGATAAAAATAGAAAAAAAGAAAAATAAGATTTTGTTTTTTGAAAAAGTAAAAATAGTAGCCTATTCAAAATAATTTAAGATAAAAGAATTAATGTAACAGATTGTAAGATTGTAATTTAAGATCAGATTGATTTTGTTTAAGCCTTAAGTTTTTACTTTCTCTTACCTCTATATATATGTTAGTATATATAGAGAGAGAAAGTATTGGATTCATGTCAAAAATTCGATGTCGAGATTTTGATGGATCTTCACGTTTTGAGGTCCCCTGAATCCAAAAAAGTGGTTTTCGCGACATGGTCTGTCTGTGTGAGGGTGGGTGTGTGTGTGTTCAATTTTAAGCATGAAGGAATTGAGCTATGAGGCTGAAATTTTATATTTAAGTTAAACATCCTCCTGGACCGGAAAAATAAGCTTTTAATCAAAATCGGCCAAAGAGTACTAGTACTTTACTGATGTACTTTTTCAGTTTTTTTCGATTTTCTCAAAATTTGCTGCAACGATTTTTTTTTTAAATTCAAAAATCAATTATTTTTTAGATGCTCTTTAAAATGTATATTCTCATTTTGCGATTGAAATCTTCTGAAGACCACTTTACTCTTGTATTTCATAGGGAAGATAGGAGAAATGGTTGCCATGGTAACAAAATATAAATATTTTCCCATACTTATAAATTTTACATCTGAATTCATATGTTCCATACTGTCATGTCGGGAACTAAATACATGTCGACACAAAAAATCTGGTGTGACAAGCACAGAACACAACTTTCGATTACCGAAGGTAAGAGAAAGTTGTGTGCTGTGCGCCAGTCACACCAGATTTTTTAAAATGTATGATGTATCTTAATTTTTAGGCCTGATGATGGTCACATATGGTGACCGAAACTGAGAAATTTGAGCAAACCAGTTAGAATTCCTGAAAAATAAAAATTTTTTTATTGAAATTCATTCAATCCATCTGAATTCAGATACAAGTAAACTTCAAAATACATTTAGTCAAATTGCTCTGTACGAGATTTTACATTTTGTCATATACCGTAGATAAGAGGGACTTGATTAGATTTGGGTATACGTATTTAGCAAAGCACAGGTTTGTGTATGTGTGGGTATGTATCTATGTGCATGTTTATGCCTGAGCCAGTTTCAAATAACTGATTAATTTCATCTGTCAAAGGCAATGAATGATGTCATAGGGGCTCAAAGGAAGTCCTTTTAATGTAGACGTCTCATCCCAGGCTACGAGGAATATTATTAAAAAAAAAAAAAAAAATGAACATGCAAAAAAAAAAAAAAAAGAAAAGATTTTTATCAAGTGAACTATTGAAAATAAAGAAGCAGAGGAATCAGCGAGGGACTTGAAATTTTTTTCGACTTTCTACTCCAAAAAAATAAATTTGGAATCTATTGCTTAATTTTGTTTTTGTCTAACATCGATATCGAAAATTAATTTATTATGTTTAGTCTAAAATGTTTCTTTCTTTTCTATAGCTATGAAATTTCAGTGATCCTGTCAAAATGGACATCGCAAATTTTATGCAAAGGAAATAAATAAAATTTTTTTTTTTTTTTTAATTTGTTTAAGCTCTTTTTCGGCATCTAAGGGCATTTGGACGATGTTTTGCATAGAGGAACCAAGCGCCATTATGATCGAAATTGAGTTAAGACCGCCATCTTGTAGGGGAAAAGAAGATCTACCTCTTTATTCAAATCACAACATTATTTACTTTTTTTTTGTATAAAACAAGAAAAAAAGTAATTGTCATTGGTTTTATTTACAATTGTGCAAATGAAATGCCCCCTATCTTATATTTAGGTTAATGGCGCTTGGTTCCTTCATGCATAACATCGTCCATTTAGTCTCCATTAGGGTTTGGAAAAAACCGGAAAATTTCGAAAACCGGTTTTTCGGTTTTTTACAAAGCGGAAAACCGGTAAACCGGTTTTAAACCGGTTTTTTTCAACATCTTAATCTATTTAGAATGCACCACCATTTTTGGAAGTTTGTTTTTTAAACACTCACACTTTTTTTCTCATTTACACTCACACACCAATTCACCCAGTCTTTTCGCTAACTTAGGCCACATAAGACTTTAAACGATGACCTTTATTAATGAATATATCTATTGGGGGTTCAGGCATTCTTATTTAAGCCATTTGGTATCCAAATGGCTTAAATAAAATCATCGGACTGCCTAGGCTCCGAACCCAAGAAAATTATTATTACTACTATTCCAATCCAGTGCTTGCTTGAGGATTTGTTTCATAGATTAGAAAAATTCCAAAAAATACATAAATATTTCCTATGGGAGGAATCGTAACTTTAGGAATTAATAACTCAAAAACTTATAGGAATTTCGGAACCCGCGTATTTTTCCTGGACTCTCCATAATGTCCCCTATAAGACTGCAAAATTTCGTCATTCCAACGGAAAGTTGGTCAAACAGAGTGAGACAGACGGACGGACAGATAGACGGGCACTCCGCTATTATTACATATAGATTATTTAAATATTGGAAAAAAGAGGGAAAAAAATAATTTATAATTTTTTTTTTTTTTTTATTTGTTTAAGGTCTTTTTCGGCATCTAACTAATTTGAATACAAGTATTACTGAAGAAAAAATTAAAAAAAAAAAAACACCGAATTCGGTTTTTCGAGAAAAACTCGGTTTCTCGGTTTTTGAAAATTGGCCAAAAAACCGGTTTACCGGTTTCGGTTTCCACCGGTGTCCAAACCCTAGTCTCCATCCCTATTCATTTCAAATGATTGGTAGTCAATCAATTCAAATGGGAGGGTAAGTGAACCCGGAACGAGAAGCTAATGTCTTCTCTCTGAGTCTAGGGTCACGGGCAATAGTTTCTGAAAATAATATGTCAAACAAAAGTTTTGACATTATATATTATTTTTTTGTGCTTGAACCCTTTCGGCTACTGGGACCATTTATTTATTTATTTACAATAATCCCCTGCCATTTACACCAAGCGAAACAAGCATATTGAGGAAAATGTTATAAAGATATCACATGCGATGGATTGGGGACCGATAGGTAAAAGTTCCCGCAACACCGAGTGGTCCTCTCAGGAGGGGGAGATCGCGACAGCCCCATCTAAGAGTTTTGCCCTCTCTGCACCTCATATTTAAACCACTTTTTTATTTAACCCCCCCCCCCCCCCTCCCAATAGGACCCAAACCATAACTAGATATTTAAGCTTTATAATACAAAAATTTAATATACTTTGAAAATTTATTTATTTTTATTAGGAACCGACCGAATATACGATTTCGGCCAAAAATCCTGGTTTCCGGTTCGGCTAAAAAGTACTCGAAATCTCAGTCTGAAAAGATGGGATGAGACTCGCACGCAAAAAAAAAAAAAAAAAAAAAGGTAAAATGATTTGCACTTGAGTAAAAAATTTTCTCGCAGGTTTGGTTCCGCAAAAAGGGAAAATGTTCCGCGGGGCAGAAAAAATTTAGTTTCTTTAAAAAAAAATTTCCGCAGAAAAATTTTTGAGTTAAGGTCCCCCCCCCGGGAAAAATTTATATATACGCCCCTGATAGGAAATACAAGTTTCTGTTTCGGTTTCGGCCGAAACTAAGATTGAGGCCGAAATTCGGTTTCGGTTTCGGTTGGAAATCTTGTTTCGGTCGGACCCTAATTTTTATACTATTGATTTTATTTCAGTGTGCTGCTCGTCGGCGTTTCGGGTGCTAATGGCCCTCTGAGGCTACATCAAAAATTTCTGGCTAACCGTTTAATTTAACCATATTTATTATTTATTTTATTGTATGAGAGCCACGTGTGCTTGGGATGACTTGATGGCCATTGCCAGGTCCTCCGGCCGTATGAAAATTAACTAAACAGATTTATTGCAGGCCTACGCCATATAAATTTTTTTGCTTACATTTAGAAACGAGGAAAAAATCTATATCCTTGAGAAAAAGTTTAATTACAATAAAAAAATTGAAGAGTGTTGAATTTCAATAATAAAAATTGTAATGCTATTTCGTAAAAAAACAAACAGAAAGGTTTAATTTGGTGTTAATTAGACGTTAGTATGCGATTCAAGAAGAGAGAGAGAGAGAGAGAAGTAATTTTTCTAGGGCATTCCTTGTTTAGACTGGATGGAGTGAGTATAACTGTTACAGTCAGTTCAGAGAGCTTTCTATCCTACTTTGCACAGACTGTGACATTCATTGCAATGCAACAAGACAACCTGTACATCCGTTACTCATCATTAAAGAAAAAAGAAAAGAAATAAGATATTCAACTATTTTGCTTATTACAAAATCGAAAAAATGAAAAACGGTTTTAGAGTCAGTCACACTCATTTAATAAAATTATGGGGGGGTACTGTTATGGAGATGCAGTTATTTTGGGAAATTGAAAATAATAATATTCATTGGCTTACGACAACTTCTCTTTTAAATAAATAAAAAAATCTGTTGTGACTAGTCACACAGAAGATTATTTTGTATCGAGATATATTTAATTTCCCATAGAACCTTAGTTAACTATTATTTAAAAACAGACGTTAAAATTTAAAATAAACAAATGGGTGTTAAAAAGCAATCAGCGTTAAAAATGCTATTTTCTAAACAAAATTTTAACAGTGGCGTTAACATGTTGCTTTTATTTCAAGTCATCAAAATCATAACCTTACTTTTTAGGTTAAAGACGCCATGTTTATTTTAAACCCGACGTTAAAATATTAAAGGCACCCCCTAGACATGGCATTAATTTTTAACACTATTTACTAAATGTTAACGCTTTGGCTTTAAAGTTTTTGTTTACAGAATGAGGCAAGGAATTGTTAAAATGAATTAATGTTGTTTACAGATGTTAAAAATTGACTTTTTTGCATAAAGAATAGACTTGATTATATTTTATACACGATAGTGAATTCTAAATAAATAGAAAATTTCATAAGAATTGGAAATTTTTTTTTTTTTAATTTTTTAAAAGTTAAGGGTACCCTCTTTAGAATCGAAAATAACATGGAAATCCCCATATGGGGATTTAACATTGGCTCTATGGAAAGATAATGAATCTGAAATACTACATCAGTAAAGTGTACTTCAAAACACTTTTCACGAGGCGTTGAAATTATAGATAGCATAGGTCTATAGTCAATAATTTGCTGGTTATTCTGATATCAGAGACTCATACTGATAAATTTTACTTTCTATTTGATAAAATTATCACTGACCAAAGAATAAAAGATAAACATTTAACGGAAAATGATTATGTATGCTTAGTTTACACTTTTAAAATAAGGGAAGAGCGAATCAAAGGAATATTTATGAAGCCCGATTTGGGAGGCATTGCAGTTAAAACTAATCAAGAAGGAAGCTTATAAAAAATTTGAGAATTTTTGTATGTAAAACAATAATATTATTACTATTCTCTCTTTATATACCTGCTATACATATCATATGCCTCACTGAATAATGTGATGAATGCGTAATTAGAATAATGCATCGTTAATTCAACTTATTTGATAATAAATAAATATTTAATCCAATATTTATGCATTTCTCTTTTGTCCATTTAATAAATTTTCATAAAAAAAAAAATTTTTGTTTGTGTGGTTTAAAAAATTAAAGGCTTAATATGTATTTTTTTTAGTTATCCCTTTTGACTACTGAGGCCTTAGGGGTTTATTTTATACACATATTTAATCAAAAGAATGGGCGGTAGCCTTCTTGGGAAAAATATACAAGCAAATTGTCAGAATTAAGTACAAATACAGTAACATCTCTACAATTTGATTTGCCCTGAGGAAGAGTGCGAAACGACAGCAAAATAATAGAAATTTTTTATTTTCATCAAACTCTCGTTCATTCTTCTGAGTAAATATCTATTTCAGCTAATCAACTCAAGATATTTCTATACATATTTCAATTTGTTTATTTTGAAATTATCCTTTTATTTTGTAAATATTGTATGATGGAATCATCTTCACTACAAGCAACGCTTGTTTTGCAAATCACACGTCACACATTCCTATCCAATATGTTAAAAATCTTATTAAATTAAAAAAAAATAAACAATATTAGTCTCTTTTAATGTTATAGAGTGTATAAAACACCTTAGTTATATAACAATTTGTCAATTAATAACCTACAATTAAACGCCCAATTGGACGATTTCAAGAAGTTCGGAGAGATGGAAGAGAGAAAGAAAGAAGGGGGTTGAAGACTTCATTGAACAAGCAAGAAATTTCACTGAAATAGGACCGAGACAAAAAATAAACTTCATGACTTTCGGCAGCCAAATTTATACCAGGCTGACGTTTCGACACCTTGTCAAGATCATCTTCAGAGCCGGTTGACGATAATAAATGAGAATACAAATTTATTTATTCATTTATCTGAAGATGGGCTAGATAAGAGGTCGAAAGCTCAACCAAAGGGCGGATACGAGCGAGGGGGTGGGGGTAATTACTCCCCCCGAGATTTGAAAAAAAAAAAAATTATTTTTAATGTAAAATTTTAAAAAATTAATATGGTGGCGGGTGGGGTTGGGGTGAATTGAATACTTAAAGATTAGATTTGTATTTATATTCTGGCAAACAAGTACAGAATGCGCCTTTAGATTACCGAAAAGCTGTGCGACCAGTCACACCAGATTACCCTCCCCCCTAGAAACACCACTGGATCCGCCCTTGGCTCAACCTGGTATTAATAAAATAAATCGGAAGTTTTTTTTCTTAACTCATCAGAGGTATAATATTTAATTGAAAGTCTCAACAAGTATCCCTGTATAAGTACAGTAATAGCCAAATATTTAAATAAAATGAAATTTCTAAAAGATTATTAAATAAAAGATTTTCACTTATTAGTTGAGTAAATAAAATAATGCATTAGAGGGAGGGAGCAGCTCTGGGATTTTATCTCTTTTTACAAACTATAAAAGCAATTTTAGGGAGGCGAAATATCAAGTCAACATCTTGTGTAAAAACAAAGTAGCAAAGAGAAGAGAAGAGGAGTTAAATTAATTAATCTAGTAGTGGTTGGTATTGTATGCATGCATGTGGGAGAAAAAAGAATGCAATAGGGAGTGAGTCGGTGGCGGGCAAGCAACCACCCCCACCCCCACCCCCACACACAACCAGGCAGCCCACCCCCGGCGTATCGATTGGCAGCGATGCACACACAACAGCAGGCCAAACCACCCCTCACGGACCCAGCACCAATTGCAAGGGCTTCTCATCTCACAAAGACTGCAGCTTGAAATTTTCAAAAAAAATAATTCCAACAAGTCGCTAGTACAGTGGGCGCCACAAGTGCCTTACACTAAAATTTCAATTAGGCCTATTTTTATATGAAGAAAATATTAGAATCCTACGATTGTTCATTTGGCACACCGCCAGAGAGAGATGCTATGGTCCCGAGAAGTTTTTCGAGCGAAACGTTGCTTTCAGGAAATCTTCACAAAGAATACAAAAAGATCATCAGAGTGTATAATCAACTGTGCTTTCTAAGCCATCTAACATCATCCCAAATCATATTAAAAACAGGCCCTCGGGCTTGGGGTAGGGGGTAGCGTGCTAACCTTCTATACCGAGGGTCGCGGGTTCGGATCCCAGGCAGTCCGATGATTTTATTTGTTTTTGGATCCCAAATGGCTTGAATAAGAATGCTTTCCAAAAAATATATATTATAAAAATATTAGTATTGTTAAGACCGCTCCCTAAATGTCACAGTTTTCGCTATCTTGATTCGAGGGTCAGTGATGATGGGGGAACCATCGGATGAGATTGCCGGGCGTATAAATGCCAGTTGGCATAAATGGCGAGAATGATTTGCGACCGACGGATGCCGATTTATTTGAAGTCGGCAATCTACCGGACGGTCGTGAGGCCGGTTGCTCTGTATTCGACTGAGACATGGGCCTCCACGAAGAGATGCGAATCGGCACTGCATGTGATGGAGATGCGTATGGCCAGGTGGTCCCTTGGTGTCACCAGGCTTGACCGCATCCCCAAAGATACCACCAGGGGCAGGTTTGGCATTGCGCCAATCACTGACAAGATGCGCGAATGGCGTCTCCGCTGGTTACATGTCGTACGCCAAGAGAGTAGTGGTGTGGCGAGGACGGCGTAAGATATGGGGCTTCTCGAACGACAACGTAGAGGAGCACCTAGGATGACTTGGCATCACCGGGTCAGGAGAGACATGACCGAGTTTGGCCTGTGGATAGGGGGATCCAATGCTGTTGTCTCCGACAGGGGGAGTGGAGGGGAAGAATAAGGTCCGCCGACCCCGCACCGCGGTAATAATCAGGCGAGGACAGAAGAAGAAGAAGAAGAGTATTGTTAAGTCTTGACCGAGCTGGAGCTTTTTTTTTTGAGAAAATTGAAAAAACTAAATAAGTACATCAGTAAAGTACTAGTACTCGAGGTTTCCCAAAGAAGTGACCTTCCTTAATTTGTTTTCTATACCGCGTTTAATAGTATAAGATATGGCCTGAGTGGCCATGAAGACTGTGTGAGTGTGAGTGTTAAAAAAAAAAAAAAAAATATTAAAAACAGTTTTGTGAACCTTTAAAAACTGTAAAAGGTGGTTAAATTCTAACAGGTCACTAAATCTGACAAAGGCGCCTTTAAAATGTAAAACCTCCTTTGTGAGCTGTTTGGATTTAAGAATATTTTTCTCGTTTATTTTCCGTCCTGAAGGATAAAATTCATTTATCAACGAATTCAATTAAATAAATAAAGTTGCTTGTTTTAAAATATGAATTTGTTCTTGAAGATGAATCCGGTATAAAAGAAAAAAAAATATGTCTATCGTAATCGTAAGAAGATGAAAAATGTTACGTAGAGTAAATATTTATTATCAAATATTTACAGTACTATTTTATTAACAAATATGAATCTAATCTTTTAGATAAATGTTACAACAATTTCCTTATCGTTGTTGAGTTTTTAGAGAAAGAATCAACAATAAAACAAGAAAGTTTTGTTATTTGTTTTTTGCCAAAAAATAGAGAAAAAAGAGAGATGCGTCAATTCCCCTAGGGAAGTCAAAATCAAATAAAGGGATGCGAATATATTTTTGACCATTGGAGAATTTTTACTTTCTCTTGCCTATATATAAGTTGTTAATATATTTAGAGAGACAAGAATGGTTGCCGCCAGTTATAATCCTTTATTTAACCGAGGTGCTTTTGTTCACGAAAACACACACCTCAAACCCCACCGTAGCCATCTACCGGCACCCCGTGAAGTTCCATAATTTCCTATCTCTAACTAACTCCTCCTCCGTTCGTTATAAAGAGCTAATCCTTATTTCTGGTTCCTTTTATCCGACCTCTTCTATGCTATGGAGGATGTCCTAGTATGAGGAGGGACTCGCTCAGCATCGCCGTGTAGACTACTCCTTTCGAAAAATGCATCACTGAGGGGCGTCCCTTCCACAGGACGGGATTCCCTGTCACAGCAACTCCCTCTCCTCGTAGAGTTGCCTGGGGTATATTGTTATGAAATCCAGTGCCTGCTTGAGGATTTGTTTACATTAAATAAATATTTTAAAAGAAGAAATTAATGGCTGAGTGATAATCAACAGGAACAGGTGGATGAAGGCAGCCAGCAAAGAACAAAAACTTTATTTAAATATCGTCAACGTTTCGGGAACGCATCGCTCCCATCTTCAGGACGATAAATTGTTAATGTTGTTTAGATTGATACATGTAGGTCATACAAAATTATAATACAAATTTGCATATACCATTAAATGTATGTTTAATTGTCTATGAGAATTGTAGTAGGTGCCTGGGCTTAATTTATTGTTGAATGGGCCCCAAACATCAGCACTGACCAAGATTAAAAGACTGAATGAGGCACCTAGTACAATTCTCAATTTATCGTCCTGAAGGTGGGAGCGATGCGTTCCCGAAACCTCGACGATATTTAAATAAAGTTTTTGTTCTTTGCTGGCTACCTTCATCTATTTGTTCCTGTTAATAAATATTTTACTATTGAACTATTGACTATTGAACCAGAAGTCATGCCATCCGACGAATGTTCACTCAAACACATTGTCAGGAGTTGCCAAGAGCCTCTATAAGCTTGAGGCAAACAACATTTGTCCTGATGAAGGCCGGAATATCGGCCGAAACGTAGACAAATATATGAAATAGAGACAAATATAATTTTCTTTATTGTTTTTTGGCTGCCTGGATATCCTCACTACTCAATAAATATTTTATTTTAATGAAAAAATCCCGCAAACCCAGGATTTGAACACGGATTTTCTTTGTAAAATACACATATAGTACATGGACCAGGGACATGGGATCAGCTATCCTCCGGGGGGCATGGAAAGCCCCATATTTTCTTAATTTTTCTTGGGACAGGGAGCTTTCTGGGGGGGAGGCCCCCCCCCCCCCGTACACTAGTTACGTTCATGACCAGGTAGTAACGTAGGAATAAAATGAATCTCTTATGCCCAGTTGCACCAACTAGTCTCAGATCTTGACTTGGTCAAGTCCGTCTTGAACTCAAGTCTCAGCTTGAGATTTAAAACGTTGCACCAATGAATCTTCAAATGATCTTACCCAAGCTGCCTTTAAGAAAAAACAACATCTGGCAACCTCGCATTTTTGTTACAAATTAGCCACTAGGCGGCACTGCAGGACAACAAAAAACATATTTGCTAACCAAAATCTGACCAAAATAAAAATAAATAAATAAATAATCAGCTTAATCTGTTTTATCAAATTCTGTCAACAAAAAAATATTAACAAATTTTAATAAGTGAAGTATTTCTAAGTCCTCCCTCATTGGGGAATAAAAAAGAGAAAAATTTTGATAATATATTTTTCTAGACAAACTATTGAATGAAATGGTACAAAAAAACACAAACAAATTGTAAGTTAATCTACAGTATTTTTTTTTTTTAATTTAAAAATAAATAAATTTACTTACTTTTTGTTTGACGTTTTTCTGCCACTTCAATTCAATCAACTTTTAAATCTATTATTTTTAATATCTATTTAAAATATTTAATATAATATATTATATTTTTAATAATGGGTTTATTTAATTAATAAACAAATTAATAATTTAATTTAGGCTAATATTTTAATTTAATATATTAATAAATTTAACAGTAAAAATATATTTAATATATTTATTTAAAATCATATTGAATTTTGACAGATATATTTTGAAAATACGAGGTTATGTTCAAAACCTTCTCTGTCAATTATAACATTATGCAGACATCAAAATCTTCACCTCCGATCAGCTCCATCCACATCAATATTCACGTTTTCTATTAATATCTTGAAGTAAAAACCAATTTATAGCGATTAAAAACAGTTTAAACTTTTACACACCGTCTATGCTTCAACAAATTTTATTTCGAATTTTTTATATATAATTTTTTTTTTTAATAATAACATTAAGATTGATTAATTAAAAAAAATATATATATTCTAAGGGATTATATAGATAGTTGAATAGATAAAATGTCACAATTCTCCTTTTAGGTTACGAATTCAGGCTGAGAGGGACTTAAGTCGCCAAATTTGACTACTTGAGATGTAAGCTCAAAATCAGGACTTAAGTTCGTATTAAATGTTGGTGCAACACTCTAAGTTCAAATGTAAGATGTAAGACGATCTTGAGACTTGAGATATGTTGGTGCAACTGGGCATTAAATAATTATTCAAGCCTGCATTTTTACTCGTCATCCCAGATATTTGGTGGGTTGTTTGTAAATTAAAACGATTTCTCAATTTTAATTTTTTTATTATCTCTCCTTTCAGGTCAAGTGGATTGCAATTTTTTCACTTTCAAAATCGTTATATTTCATTATCAAGACCTACAAAAATTTATAATTCATGTTCAACAATGTCATATCTATAACAATCATACTACAAGTACATTGTACAATTGTAAAAATATATATAAATTCATTTCATAAGGAATATTAACCTGGGACGACGAGTAAAACTGCAGGCTTGAATAATTAGGACTGTCTCGTCTACAAAATACTCCTAAATAATATTGGAAAATTAATTATAATCAAATTTCTTCAATAGGGGAACACAAAATCAACAAGTTGACTCGGAAATTAGAGAGGCAGTTGGTAGCTCTGAGAGCCAGCTTTCCAGGTATACCAAAAGGGATGTGGGAGGAGTTCAAAAAAAAGAGCCACGCATACGACTGACCCTTTAAACAGTCATTTGCTTTGCCTAGTCGATACCCTCGCTTGAACTCAAGATCCTTCCTTAACATCTTAACACTTGGCATTGCAACAAGAAATATCCCAAATTGACCCGCCGGAGGCGAGCTTTGCGACTAGTATTTAATAAAAAAAAAATGTATTTTAAAATTAAATCTTTAGAACAGGAAATGGTCCTTATCTTTAATAAACAGGCAAGTCTTGCGTCTTGCCATTCACAATCTCGGACAGGATGTTCAAATGAGATTCGGAAGGTTAATGAATCATAAGATAAGACAGTCAGAGTCCTCTGGTCCAAACGACCACGATTCGTCAATTTCTCTGCTGCTACTTGTTGCTCCTCTCAATGCAACCTGCCATTAACTTTTCTTAATTAATATTGCATTAGCAACTCGCTATAGGCAAATAATATCTTAATCGTTTAACTATTCATTATCTTATCAATATATGATTTGTCTTTCACTTTCTTCTTGACACACACACACACACACACACACTCACACGCCTCAAAAGCATTAAATATGTTGTAATAAAACGATGATTTAACTTTTTTCATATTCAACATTTTTCAAGAGATAATTTAAAAAATCTGGTGTGACTGATCGCACAACTTTCAATTACAGAGGGTAATTTTTCTGGATAACTTCTGAAACGGATTGTCATGAAATTTGTTCCAGGTCTAGAGGCTATCGTCCTAATTATCATAGCTGAGTTTGAAAAGATTTGGCTCAAAGAAAGCTGAGAAACGCGATAATAATTTACTGCTCCCTGCGGTCCGATTCATTTCTAGTTTTAATACCTTCTCAGGCTCATTTAGGACTACAAATTCAATAGAAATAGAGAAGGGGACTCGCTAGTGTAGTGGGCTAGGGTGTCGGCTTCTACAAAAAAGATCCCTGTTCAAACCCTGGAGGTGCGGGATTTTTCTTTAAATAAAAATATTTATTTGATGTAAACAAATCTTCTCCCCCCCTAGATCCGGCCCTGTCACGGGGTGCCGGTAGATGGCTACGGCCCAGAGGCCGGTTGGGTTTGAGGTGTGTGTCTTCGTGCACTTAAGCACCTCGGGTAAATAAACGGGGATCCCGATAGGAATTTCAAAAAAATAATAATAATAATAGAAATAGAACTGAAACAACTAAATTGTAAAGATTTTAAAAGATAAGACGAGAATTCTCAAGTTCAAAACGTCTCTCTCTCTCTGACTGCCAATTCATTTTATTTTAATATTAAATATTTATATGCGAATATGACATTTTATATTTAAATATTTTTACACGCTTTGTTTTAATAAATTTGTTATTATAATTTAAAAAAAAAATACGAAAGATTATTATTATTATGAGAATTTATTTTAGAAAGGGGGAGAAAAAAAAGCGAAAGTGAATTTTTAATAAATTTAAATATTTGTATGTTGGACTTGATTAATCCCATCTCTGGGATCGGCATGAGAATTCATAATATAAATATTTATATTTGAAAGAGAAAAGTATGAAATGTGCGATTGGTGGCCCAGCATTACCTTCGGTAAATGTTCTGTGTGTGAACAGTCACACCAGATTTGTTTTATCAAAGTTTTTTTGAGATAATATTTTCTCGAGAGTATATTTTTGAAGAGAGCCCAAGACGGAAATCTCTTAAGAGGTCTAACTAATTTCCTGGAGCTCTTAAGTCTATTCATATCTTCAAAAGCATTTCATTGATTCAGACAATTGGATGTCGGCCTGAGCCAAGTCTTTGGGAGCTTCAACCCAATTCGTTTGTCAACTAACTACGCCTGCCTGCCTGCCTGTTCGTTCCATTACCAAAACGAACTAGGCTCTCTGTCATTGAAAATTTTCCAAATTTTTTTTTCTCATCGCACAATTGTTTTATTTCCGGGCTTGGTGTAGTTGGTAGCGTGCCTCCCTTCGGACCCAGGCAGTCCAGGCATGATTTTATTTAAGCCATTTGGATACCAAATGGCTTAAATAGAAATGCCTGGACCCCAAATAGATATTTTCATAAAATAACGAGTCAAGCTGCCGAAAAGACTGTGTGAATGTGCAACTTCGGTAATATATATTAACATATACATATAGGTAAGAGAAAGTAAAAATTAAAATAATTAATTAAAGCTAATTAATTTGTTTTTTAAATTTCAAAAATTTCCAAAAAAATAAATAAACAAGCCATGTGTTTCTAATTTCACCCCTTATACGTTAACTATGATCTGGGGGGTTCTTATTTATTCATATGATTAGCTTAACTAGAACTGAAAATAATCGAGTCGTATCCGAGGGATTCAGTGGCGGATCCAGAGGTGTTTCTCGGGGGGGGGGGGTAATTTGGAGTGACTGGTCGCACAGCGACTTAATATCGGTAATTGAAAGGCGCATTCTGTACTTGTTTGCCAGAATATAAATACAATATCAAATTTTGAAGTATTAATTTTTAAAATTTTACATTAAAAATACATTTAAAAAAAAAAAAACTATTTTTTTTAAATCTCAGGGGGGGGTAATTACCCCCTTTACCCCCCCCTAGTATCCGCCCTTGGAAGGATAGCTAGTTAATTAGGAGTGAAGCCCTTAGTGGGACAATCTGCCCTGTATATTTTTTGGATTTTCTATAAAAGTGAAAATTTTCATTTCGAAATTATCGGAAGGTAATCAACAGAGCGTGACAGACAGACGGACACACTGCCGTTATATAGATTTTTTATAAATATATGACATATTTAAGAGAAGGCCAAATTTATATATTCTTAAAAAATTTATTTCTTAAATGTATAGAATAAAATTTGGCGGAAATATCTTCAAAAATAGGGAATGATTGATTATTTCGAGAAAACCTTTCTGTCTGTGCATCCAAAAAGAGTCAGCAATTTATTCTCTTTACTTTGATAAATACTTGTCTGATTTATAAAATAAAATGTTATCTCTATTATACTTCTCTACATGTAAATTAATGAAATGATAAATTCTATTTATCTCAAGTTTTGTGCGGTTTCACTCTCTGGATATATCTTTTAATAATCATAATACTTTCAAGATAATTTATATTAAAGAATGAGTTTTATAAAAAAAAAAATATTTTTAATATAAAAATTAGACTCAAACGCATATAGTAATAAAATTTGCTCCAAAACAAAATCAGGAGCGTCATGTCGAGGAAAAGAGAAAAAAGAGCAAGATCGTTGCTGTTAAGCAATGCCAAAGCACGGCTGAATCTTGGATTGGTGGAACAATTTAATAAATTAGAGTGAGGTGGATAGCTTAGTAGATCTTGTAGTAAGGAAGAAAGAAAAGAGCGATTGCAGCTAAGTTTATTTCGTTTATTTATCGCTTCAAGCCGACGTTTCGGTCAGGTATACGACCATCATCAGGGCTGAAGCGTGTCAACAAAATTCCTCAAAATGTCGAAAGGCACAATTGTGTGAAATATTTTCTGCCATTTTATAAGAACCAACAGGCTATCCGAGTCTAGGCTAGATTGAATTTAATAAATGTTAAAACTTGAGTGGGAGAATTTTAAAAAAATCCTTGTAAGACATATCATCAAAGAGATTGGGTGAGTCGACTAGGGCTGGTTGCTTTAGTTATAATTAACTAGCTATCCCTCGGATAGGCTTTCGAGTCTTTTCACAACTTTAGCTAATCATATGATTAAATAAAAGACCAGGTCGTATTTAGATAGCAAAGATCCAAATGCTTTTAATTAAGGGATGAAATTAGAAACACAAGTCTTGATTTAGCTTTAATAAATTTTTAATAATTTTTATAAATGACCGCCGAAGGCGGGCGGTGCGCCTAACCCTGGACCCCCTGCGGCGGACCCTCGCCTTTTCTTAATTATAAGAAGCTTCACGACTAAACAGGGGGTTTACCCCTGGACCCCCTCAGCATAAAATTTCGTTTCAAAATTCCAAGTTGGTCAAACAGTGTGACAGACAGACGGACAGACAACAGATATAAATAGATGCCTTTATTAAGTTGCTAACTTCACAAAACGTTCTTCAGATAGCTAGTTATATGTGAAAAAGTCATTTTTTTAACTCTAAGGTTAAGCGTGTTCTTGTTTACTATATCGATGATTAGCTAGTTTGACTAGAAGTGAAGTAACCCTGCCTCATATCGTCATATTCAAGAATTCTCTTTAAATACTACTAAATTTAATAAACGGCATTTAAATAACTGAGCATTTTTATCCATTAAATGAGGTGTTGATAGATAGAAGAGGATAAAATGTTAAGGAGAGAGAGAGAGAGAGAGAGAGAGAGAGAGAGAGAGAGAGAGCCCCTCCGCTCTTGGCATGGGGTAATTGGCTGCCGGGGCAGACTGGCGTCATGTGTAAGTGCATTCCCAATCCCGATGGTAATTGCAACATGATATGAAATGAAATTGGTGAGTTTGAAGCCGTTCACCAACAACAACAACAAACACAATCTATCTATCCTCTCTGGGATGTGAAAGGGGATGTTAACAACGCGCCATTTCCTTCTCTAGTGGAAACGTTACAATCACAAAGTTCTCAAACAAATTATTATAAATGGAATTTGATTGCTATTTATTTTGTAATATATGGCACCTGTATAGCGATATATGAGTAGACAAAAAGAAAAAAAATCTGGTGTATGTGGTCGCATAGCACACAAATTTCTCTTACTTTCACTTCAATAATGGAAGTTGTGTTTTGTGCTTGTCATATCAGATTTATTGTATCGACATATTTTTAGTTTTCGACAGTAGAGTAAAATTTATAAACAAAAAAATAAAATATTTATATAACAACTACTGTATTTCACCTGTGAAGTACAAGAGTAAAGTGTGTTTCAAACAATTTTTAAAGCAAAATGAGAATATACATTTGAAAGAGCATCTAAAAAATAATTGAATTTTGAATTTTAATCAAAATCGTTAGACAGAATTTTGAGGAAATCAAAAAAAAAAAAAAATGAAAAAGTAGGTCAGTAAAGCAGCCCCCCCCCCCCCCGAAATGTTTGCTCAGACCGCAGCGCGAAAGAGGGTAAGTTCCGCAGGCGGCACATGGGAAAAATTTTGGTTCCGTGGGCGGCAAAAATTTAGCGTCTCTAAAAAAAAGGTAAAACATTTTTACGGACGGGAATTTTGGTTCAGCAAAAGAGGGAAAGTTTCGCGGGCGGCACATGGGAAAAAATTTTCCTGCAGGGCGGAAAACTTTGGTTCCGCGAAAAAAAAATTTTTTGCAAAAAAATTTTTGAGATCAGGCCCCCCCCCAAAAAAAAAAATTCTATATACGCCCCTGCAGTAAAGTACTAGTACTCGGTACACATTTCAAATTTTATATTAAGATTTTTTGATTTTTAGTTTTTTTTTTTTTCAGATAGGCCTATTTTATTTTTTTGCATTAAGGAACTGCTGCACTCTGGAGGATTAGTATTGAAATTGGGACATGATGCATTATTACACCTAATAACTACCATAATTTACTATCTAAAAAGGGAACTTTGTCCACTTTTGCTTTGAACCTAAATGAATCTAATGTTGGGTAGCGAGGATGCAGCCAAAGAGGTTTTGGACCAAAGAAAAACACCAATTCCAATTGAGACGTTTCGGCGAAAGTTTAATTTTGCCATCTTCAGTCCTTCAGGAATTTTTCATGTACATATTCAATATGAACATGTGTCATTTGGTCAAGTCGGTTTTTTAAAAATTTCTACTATGAGGGCAATGGCTCAGAGAGTTTCGAAGTATTAAATGATCATTTAATACTTCGAAACTCTCTGAGCCATTGCCCTCATAGTAGAAATTTTTAAAAAACCGACTTGGCAAATGACACATGTTCATATTGAATATGTACATGAAAAATTCCTGAAGGACTGAAGATGGCAAAATTAAACTTTCGCCGAAACGTCTCAATTGGAATTGTTGTTTTTCTTTGGTCCAAAACCTCTTTGGCTGCATCCTCGCTACCCAACATTGCAATATCTACAGCCACTAACTCAACCACTAAATGAATCTAAATAAAATGAACTTTCATTTTCATATTAAGAAATATTTATTTAAAAGTGTGAATATATAATTTTACTTATTATAATAAAAAATAAAAATCGAGGTGAAATTATAGAGGAAATAAAATAGAATACTAATTCTTATAATTTTGACAAACATCTTGTTAACTTTCTCATGCAAATTCTTAACTGTTATTTCAAATTAACAACTAAATAAATAAAATAAGCGAATAGACGAGACACACAGCTTGGAATATTTAGTCACTTGTTAAATCAAAAATTATGAGGTATTCGAGAGGTGAAGGATAAAAAGAAAAGAATTCAAGGTCAGTTGTGAATCAAAAGCCAGGCTTCCGTGCTCGCTTACCACACTTATATAATAAATTCAGAATTAGTTGCTTTATATAATAATTTTGCAAAATTGATTTAGTAATAAAATATTTAAAAAAAAAGAACTCTTGCCTTTTGGAAACAGGCGTTGAGGTTACTCTTCAAAAATAAAAGAGAAAAAGTCGAATGAAGCTCATTGATAAAGAGAGATGAACAGTTTCTAAATTCATTTCATAAGCGACAAAATTATACTAAATACCAAATATGAACAACTGCTAAAGATAAGCCGGAAAAAAAATTTAAAAAATTATTTTTAAAAAAATTTCTAACTGAAGAAGGAAGGTCTCAGTGACCGAAACGTTGTATATATTATATAAATATATATATTTTTTTGTTCGATAAGAAATACACTTTAATCTAAAAATTTTGTTTTCTAAGTTTTCAACAATTCAAAGAACTTGTTACGAAACTCCTCTCCCAGACTGAGTGACTCCAAATTTTACAAATTCATTCGTTTTCTGGTTAATCGCTCAAAGTACATCCACTTCAGTCCAGAGATTCTCCTCTTCCTATACCCCGATAGGACACCTATATATTCAGGGCCCTAGCTAGGGGTCCAAACCTGCACCCCGAAATCCCAAAATATTATAAATAAATGGTAAAATATAGAAAACATTTTAAATAATTCCCTGTTATAAATTATAAAAAATATTTTATTTAAATCAGCTCTTAATAAAAAAAAAATTCTGCCTTCTTCTTGGCCTTTTTATTTACCCAACTAAACTTAATGACAAAGTGGGTGGGCCTCTTGCCGGGTACTACATTTCGCTCCGAAAAAAAGTGGCAAAACGACCCACCCTAATGTCCAATTCAATTGAAATAAATTTTCTAACCTAGGACGGAATTCGAAAACTCGACCTTTGGCACCAGCAACGTTTTACCTCAGAGCCAGGGTCAAGGGGGATTTTGTTTTTAATATGGGCTTTTAGCCATTGGCCATTTAGCAAAAAAACTATTATGCACAAAACACATTATAGCCCTATAAAAGAGAAAAAAATAATTACAATCAAAAAATTAGTTATTAGTAAAAATACATATAAAAATTTTGTGAAATTCTAATATATACAATATTTTTTTATTTTTTAATGCCAAGAAGAAGGGAAGAGATATTGCCGAAACGTCGCCAATAAAGAATTTTTGTTTATTAAGTGCTGGTCTAAATAATTTTCAATTTGAAATAATATTTCTACATCAGCAATATTTATTAAAGTGGAGGTGGGGTGGGGGAGGGGGAGAAATTGCTTTTCGGATAATCCCAACCCCTCTGGCTACGGCCCTGTAAACATTCAAAAAATGAAAGATGCATTTATAGTTGAGAACAATTGTTCGAACCAATCTTGAGTTTAATTTTATTTTATTTAGAGATTACCTATAACAACAGGTACTGTACCAGTACATCAATTCTTTTTTGAGTTTGAGTATCTATATAAGTTATATATAAAACAAATAATAAAGATGAAATAAACAAAGTTCAAAAACTTTTAAGCAAAAATTCTGCCATTTTGTTGATTCTTCAACCAATCATTTAGGGCCGGTTGCTTCACTTCTAGTCAACTAGCAAACTTATTCGACCGATAGCATATCATCGATATTAGTAAACAGAAACACATTTAACCTTCCGGCCCCCGGGTCTGGCGTAGTAGTTAGCGTGGCTACCTCCTATACCAAACGTCGCGGGTTCGGACCCAGGCAGTCCGATGATTTTATTTAAGTCATTTGGATACCAGATGGCTTAAATAGAAATGCCTGAACCCCAATTGATATATTAATTACAACGGTTATCGTCAAAGTCTTATATGGCCTAAGTTGCCGAAAAGACTGTGTGAATGTGTGTGTGAGTGTGAGTGTGAATGAGAAAAAGTGTGAATGTTTTAAAAAAAAAAAAAAAAACATTTAACCTTCCAGTTAAAAAAATGAGTTTTTCACATATATCTGAGGTATAAGAAAACATTTGTGAAGTTAGCAACTTAATAAATGCATTATTTATAAAAACTAAAATAATTAATTAAAGCTAATTGTTTAACAAAAATTTCAAAAAAATAAAAAAACAAGACTTGTGTTTCTAATTTCACCCCTTTGGGTCTTAACTAACTAACCTCAACCTGGGATCTTATTTAATCATATGATTAGTTTAACTAGATATGAAAAAATAGCTAGTTAATTAGAGCTGAAGCAACCGGTCCTTAGAAATACAATAGGCCTACACAAAGATATTATCTTGAGAGAAAAAAAGAAAAAATTCTCTCAATTAAATAAAGTATTATTATGAGATGTTTAAAGAACGTTAAAAGAAGAGAGAAAAGCCTGTTCGAACAGGTCGCATTCCGCGGGGGCCATTAATTAAAAGAACCTCAGGTGATGAGACATTGAGCTCGTTATCTACATAAGGTAATGGGGGATATGTAAATATTTTGACGTGTGTGGGTGATCGGGAAAATCAGCTGGCATGTATAGCGCAATGACCCATTCGATCAAGAGAGATAGACGAAAGAATCAAGTGTGTAATGGGGAAATAAATAAAAACTTTGAATTGATCGAAGGCTCAAATAAGAAGACAATTTTATTAATAACATCAACACTAGTGCTATAACAATCGAGCTCTAATTATTGGATATCTTTATTGACCAAAGAATATATATATAGAACCGAAACTCCTTGGCATCACTCAATAAGCTTCAAAGAATATATATATTTCGATGTTAATTAGAAATGAAAAATCGTTACAAAGGAATTTGATATAAATAGATATCTCACGACCAATGAAAGTTTTTGAATGTATAAGTATGCTAAATTGAAAATAAAATATTTTGACGTAAATTTGTAAAGATGGTTCAAATCGGGCATCAAAACGTCAGCAAAGAGAAATATTTCTCAAAATGGAAAACGTTCTTTGATTTGCTCTAAACCGAAAAAAAAAAACTTTTCAATATAATTTACTTTTTCGAAAAGAATGTTTCTAATTTAAGTTTAGAACAAATCTGTTGGAAGTTTTTCATAAATTTATTTTTAATTTTAGTAAAAGTAGAATGTGATTGAAAAAAAAAGTAAAAGTGTCACAAATTTCAATGAGAAATATCAAATAAAATATTGAAAAAAGCGTTTGAATTGAGAAAAGCAATTTAAGGAATATTTCATTGATAAAATAAATGAATAGAATTGAAACTCACCACTATGCTCGGTGAAAATATTGGATCCATGTGTCCGTCCATCCTTATTTAATCTTGGTTTATTTCGTGCTGCTGTTCTGACAGTGTGAGCTCCAGTTGATATTACACGTTCCTTTCCTTGCTGGGCGCCCATGATTCGGGGACCATTCCCCAGTTTGCACTTGGCCTCTGGCACGTCACGCCGAGCCCTTTATCAATTGACAACGATAATCACTCAGGAATTCACTTTGCCTACATGATTCTCATCTGAACCGACACACAAACACACGGCGAATACATTTTTCACCTTGTTTTCATTGAAACAATTGCACAATTTACCGTAAATCACAATTATATCCGAGTGTCAACAATTCATTTACATTTAACAATCCGCCATGTTTGACAATGACATCTCGATGTCGATTATTTAGTTTTTGATTATTTTAGAGATGGCAGCACTAATCAAACTTGGCTTCAAAATCATTTGAATATAAAACAAAAAAAAATGAGAAAATTAAAAAATAATTTTTAATAAATGAAATAATAAAAAGGATTTTCAATTTTTTTTTATAAAAAATCTGATCTGAAGAAAGTTGCAATTAAACTAAAAATATTTCAAAAATATGGATTAGAGATCCAAATAAAAGATTTTTTAAATTAAAAGTATTATAAAATTTATTTTCTATAATAAAAATTAACGTTTACAAGATATTTTTAATTTATTATTTTTATTCTAAAATAATAAAATAGTAATATTATTTTGACTGTCCTATGGAATTAGTCACCGGGAAATTTTAATCTACCAATCTGTCTACTCGAATTACCTTAGTTAATCTAAAGTATAAGTTAAAATAATTTTGTAAAAATTAATTTTTTTAAATTAATCTAAAATAAAATTATATTAAAGATTTTGAAAATTATATTCATAGAAAAATATTATTGAAAGTATTTATCCAAGAAATGATGACTACTAGCGCAGCTCTACGGGAAAGTTAAAAAACTCTGCGGTTAAAAAACAATTTGACTAGCGTAGTAATAATTTTTTCCCGCTAAATTTATCCTAGTTGACAAGTTAAAAAATGAGGTTATAATCAGGGTTATACTTTCCTTATGTTATTTTTTTAAATTATTATCTAGATAACTCAGTTTCGAAAATTAAATATTTGTTCATTTCAAAGTGATGGCTGAGAAAGTCGAAGATATTAATCTCCCCAATGGTGTTATCACTAAACTAATTAAGGAGGCATTACCTGATGGTGTAAATATCGCTAAAGATATGAAAACTGCAATTACAAAAGCTGCCTCAGTTTTTATTCTACATTTAACATCAGCATCTACTATCGTTGCGACTAATAATAATAGGAAAACAATTAGCGGATCTGATGTTTTGAAAGCTTTAAAGGATATTGAAATGGAAAGGTTCATCCCTGAAATGGAACAGGCATTAGAATGTAAGTAATATCAATAAACATCTTGGGTGTAAGAGTATTTTGATAATGCACATGGAAAAAGTAAAAACTAACTGCTTTCTGTTCTTTTTTTTATTAATGTCCCATAATTAAAAATTTTGAACACTGAAAATGAAATATATCTGAAATTTCATTGAATTGCAGCTGATTGTCTTTCACCATTTTCTAATAAATACCTTTTAAATTAAATTTCTATATTTGATAGATTAGAATAAGAAACTCAAGGAATTATCCCAAACAGCGAGTTTTAAGTTTCAGTACTTTACAATATATATATATACTCTACATCACGATTTTTGTCAATCCCTTTCAAAATATATTATATGTATATTTGTCTTTTCAATTGAGAGAGGTAGAGATTAGAGCTTTGTAGCGGATTATACGTTCAATTAATGACCTTGATCAAGAATAGCCTACGATCAGAGGCCGGTTGGGTTTGAGGTGTGTGTCTCGCGCACGAAAGGACCTCGGGAAAATACACGGGATTTACCGATTAACCGATATTAATTTCAAAGAAGAATATAAATGGCTGTGGTGATTATTGACTAAGGAGCTCAATGAGGAAAGGCAGCCAGCATAAATAAAAACTTTTATATTATTTCATCGACGTTTCGGGAGCGCGTCGCTCCCATCTTCAGGACGAAATAATTGTGGCAATTGAGATGGAGAACATTATAATGTATACACAACAAATATTCACAAAATGTATGTTGTGCATATTATTTAACAAAATTTTAACAAATTGTATAATAACTTATATTATATAGGCTGTCCAGGTGAGTAACAGTCTCAAACGCCGACCAAGATAGATTAATTAGATAAATAGATTTTTAATCTATCTTGGTTGGCGTTTGAGACTGTTACTCACCTGGACAGCCTATATAATATATCATACAATTTGTTAAATAATATGCACAACATACATTTTGTGAATATTTGTTGTGTTTATATTATAATGTTCTCCATCTCAATTGCGACAATTATTTCGTCCTGAAGATGGGAGCGACGCGCTCCCGAAACGTCGATGAAATAATATAAAAGTTTTTATTTATGCTGGCTACCTTTCCTCATTGAGCCCCTTAGTCAAAATTAATTTCAAATAATAATAATATCAGAATATATCTGAAAGTACAAAACTCAGTGAGAAGACCAACATCGTTCACATCTTCTTAACATTCCTATTTAATTTGAATGTATTTTTAATGTTTTCAGTATTTAGAAAATCGCAAAAAATAAAAAAGGATGCCACAGCAAAAAAGAAGCAACAAAAGGATGAACAAAAGACCGTCAATCAAGAAGAAAAACAAATTGAAGAAATAGAATTGAGTGAATAATTTATTTCAATAACATTAAAATTTTAAAAATCTCACACAATAAACTTTTAAAATGCATAATATAATAATAATAATATCATATAATAGAAGAACAATAAATATCATGTCTATTAAAGAGACACAACTTGACTAGAAATTTTTAAATTGAAAAAGTGTTTTATTTTTTTTTTTTTGAAAATATGAAGTGTCATATAATCTTGTTTAGTTTGTTTTATAATTAATTAATATCTTATATAAAAATTCATTTGTAATAAAATATTGTTAAATTTTTTTGTACTAAAGAGAAATTAAACTATTTACTTAAAAAATTCATTTTTTTTTTATGTTTTAATTAAGTTTTTTAAAAAATATATTAATTATAAAGTAATTGGAAAAATTGAGTCTTATTTATTGATTCAAGGGGCGATGATTTTTTAAAAATTAACAAGTTATTGGACATTGTTCTCAGCAAAATACTAGACATTTGTCCCAACGCGTTTCCATTGCTAGAAGAACTGTGAGAATTCAACTTCTTTAGTGTTTAAAGGAGATAGGAAAGAGGCAGCCAAAAAATAAAATTCTCTGAATGCTTAACCAATCAGCCGGAGACTTTTCGGTCTATTTATTCCAATAATGGACTGAAGATGGTTTATAATAAGTAGGGCTCGGATTTCGCCCTATTTGCCTTTTTAATTTATGGCTTAAAATTTAGGCCAATATGATATGTATACGTTTTATGAAATTCTGAATAAAATAAGAGGCATTTGTTAGTGCCTATAATGCCTATTTTGGCCGATTTCAGGTTTTAGTGCCTATTTCATCTATAAATGCCTTTTTTAGTGCCTATTTTAAGTATTTTAACTTAAAATAGGCTATTTTAAGGCAATTTAGGTTTTTTTTTTTTGAAATTTCACAATAAATTCATTTTATATCACAAATCCGGAGAAAAATTACAAAAAAAAAATCGAACGAGATTCGAATACTAAAAAAAAATCTGGTGTGACTGGCGCACAGCACACAACTTTCTCTTACCTTCGGTAATCGAAAGTTGTGTTCTGTGCTGTCACACCAGATTTTTCGGGTCGACATATATTTAGTTCCCGACAGTACGGAACAATTGTATTGTAGAGTGGTGTAGTTCTAATTCGATGGAACTCAACCACTCTAAGTCAAGTTTAGTTAAGTTTGGTTGTAGAAGTTTGATTTCTTCTGAAAATTATTTTGTCAATGGAAATATTATCAATGAATCTAAATTTTATAAATATTTGGGAGTTCACATTCAGGCGAATTTAAAGTGGGATACCCATATAAATTTTATGGTGAATAAGGCATATAGGAAATTAGGGATGTTTGGGAGAGTTTTGAAAGGTACGTCTAGAGAAGTCAAGTCCAAAGTTTATCTAACTTATGTGAGACCTAATTTAGAGTATTGTTCAATGGTGTGGGACAAACATTCGCAACAGTTAGAGGGGAAGATAGAAATGGTTCAGAGAAGGGCTGCTAGATTTGTTTTTGGAAAATTTGATAGATTTAGTAGTCCTTCTTTGATGATTAGAGAGTTAGGGTGGGCTAGTCTATTAGAAAGGAGGGAGTGGGCAAAATTGAGGGTAATGTTTAAGGCGTATCAAGGTATTAGGAGTTGGGAGGAGATAACAAGTAGATTTCGCGAACCAAATTATTATAGTAGGGTTGATCATAGGAGGAAAATTCAGAAGCCAAGATTCTTGAAGAATGTAGGATTGCATTCGTTGGTAGGATCTGGAATTGATTTGTGGAACGGTTTGTCTGTCACTACTTGGGATTATAGTCCTCTGCCCCCTATGATTAAATCTATAATAAATTTTGTCAAGTCCTAATGTGCTAGTTGTGTGAAATTTTATTTAGTTCTTGATCGCAGAGAATAGTTGAGGTAGAGAGGTCATACCATCCTTGTTAAGGTTTTGGCCAGGTTTTCCTTAACAGCTTAAGGCGAATGTCGGGATGGCTAAAGCGACGTTTACTCCTGGTCTCGTGGCTTGCGTGAATTTTTTGATATTGTTTTTTTTTTTTTATTTCTTTCGATGGAAATGCATGAACATGTTGATTGTTAATGGGCATGCATTTCTATTTATTTATTTATTTTATTTTCTTTTTTTTTTTTTTTTTTTTTCCTTTTGTTTTGTTTTGTTTTGTTGTATTTGTTATTGTATTTAAATTTGTATTGTGTTTGTTGGACCTAGCCACCGAGGACTGGTGCCTCTAAGCGGGTCGTAATAAATTTATTTATTTATTTATTTACTATGTAAAATTTATAAGTATGGGAAAATATTTATATTTTGTTACCATGGGAACCATTTCTCCTATCTTTCCTATGAAGAACAAGAGTAAAGTGGTCTTCAGAATACTTCAATGGCAAAATGAGAATATACATTTTAAAGAGAATCTAAAAAATAATTGATTTATGAATTTTAAAAAAAATCGTTGGAGCAAATTTTGAGAAAATCGAAAAAAAACTGAAAAAGTACATCAGTAAAGTACTAGTACTCTTTGGCCGATTTTGTTCAAAAGCTTCGTGTCAGTCCCATGGGGGTGCCTAACTTAAATATACAATCTCAACCTTCTAGCTCTTTTCGTTATTGAGATATTTTGTTCACAGACAGACACACACCGACCCACACACCCACAGACAGACCATGTCGCGAAAACCACTTTTTGGATTCAGGGGCCTCAAAACGTGAAGATCCATCAAAATCTCGACATCGAATTTTTGACATGAATCCAATACTTTCTCTCTATATATTTCATATATAGGGTAAGAGAAAGTAAAAAAGGTCGAACGAAAAACGGCCCCAGTTGGGCCACCCCTCCGCCCTCATTCAGCCATCTTTGTGCAAAGGAGGTAATTGTTTTATCTTTGTTTCCAAAAATAAGACATCAATTTTTTAAATTTTATATATTATTTCTTAAATAATGCGGTTTAAGTGCCTTTTTAAGTGCCTATTTTTACAATAAATGCCTTTTTAAGTGCCTATTTTAATAATTTTTAGTGCTTAGTTGCCTGCCTATTTTAAAGATTTTTAGTGCCTATAAATCCGAGCCCTAATAATAAGTGAAGATGATTTATAATAAATTGACCGAAACGTCTCCGGCTGATTGGTTAAGCATTCAGAGAATTTTATTTTTTGGCTGCCTCTGCTTCCATATCCCCTTTAATCAACATACACAGCCACTACTTACATGTCAACTTGTCATTCTTTAGTGTTGTACAGCTTCTCTGGCGATTTTTCTTTAATTTTCTCAAATCTGAGTTGTTTTAAGGGTCTATTGAGTTTCGGAAACAGGAAAGAGTCTCCATGAGCCAGACCCGGTGAGTCGGGAGCTGCTGGATGAAGGCCAAGGCGTTTTTGAGCTCTATGTGCCTTCTGCGTTGCTCACTCGAGATGATTGCATGACAGGGATAGACAGGATCGAGGTTCTTGCTATTTGCTATCCTTTTTCAAAGGATTGGCAATCCTTTAAAACTTTTTATTTTTTAATAAATATATCCTTTTGATTGAATAATGCCTTGTTTTTATATTTTTTTATCCAAACGACAAAAATGTGCAAATTCAGCGCCAACTAGATTTTATTTCAGCTCTGGATTGAATCGAATTTTCGTTCGGAAAGTCCGGATCTGGATTTGTAGATCAGAACAGCGATCCTTTTTTCTAAATCGGATCCGTTAGCCAGAGCTTGTCGGATCGCTAATCATTTTGCAGCAGTTCAATCGGATCGCTGATCCTTTTTAAAGGATGTTGTTCCGGGATTTTGCCCAGACTTCAGTAGACTGGCGGACTTTGCACTGATTCGGAAACTCAAAGGCCTGACGAAATTAAAGAAAAATCGCCGGAGATGCTGAAAAGCATTCCAGAAGAAAAGTTCTTTAGCAGAGGAAAAAATGTACAGATTGCCAAGGGAAGTTTTTTTGAAGGAGACAATAAATATCCGATGATTTGTAAATTCTTTTAAAATAAAGTCCTAGAACTTTTTGATCACCCCTCGTATACACTTATAAATGTATATTTGATTTTTAAATTGAATGGTCAGCAAACATTTTTTGTGCTCTGGTGACTCAAATTAGAATGAATGAGAAAATCACGGCAACAAATTCATTGCTAACTCCCATCGCAGAAGGGAAAGGACCCTCAAGATGTGATGCCTCAAGGAGCGACGCTCCCTCCCTCCCGGCTCGGGGCCGAAAATTTTAAGATATTCAATTAATCATGCCAATCACCTCCCTCCCTATATTAATTTAATCTCTTAAAATTTTCTACGGAACTTGCACTATTTTGATTCATCCCTACTGAAGCCAGTTAATATAGAAAAAGTTTTGAATAGATTTAAAGTGTCTCTCGCGCAAACTTTTATTTTTTTTTTTTTCTAATTATTGTAAAAATTATTTTAAAATATATATAATATAAATACTTTGAATTATTTTTTAAAAATAGTGAAATGTAAAATATTTATAAAAATATTTAAATTTGATTATTTAAATACCGGAATGAGTGCTTTATGAAATTATGCAGGTGAAATACTTTCTTTTTTTGTTTTTCAATCCAAACATTGCTTTGGTTATTAATTAATTTATGGTAATATTGCTCGTATTTTTGTATCGATTTTCGCCCTGCATAAAGGACAGTCGGAAATGAGCTCTGAGCAACCGACGCAACTGCAGAGATGGCCGCAGGGCACGAAGATAATGGTGCACTGGAAAAACGAAGAAAAACAATTGTTAGAAAATAAATATATTAGTTAGTTAATGCAACGTGGTTCAACATTTAATGCGGAAAATTCTTTTATTAATATTCCATACTCTTACTGGAGTTTCCATTATTAGATTTTCAATATATGAAGTGAATATATATATGTCGTAGACAGATCGTGAAATTAGACAGTTCATGAACTGTCTAGACATTTCATGAACTGCAGCCAGATCGTGTAATGGTCAAACAGTTACATGATCTGGCTAAAAATTTTAGACAGTTCATGAAATGCAATTGGGCCTTAGACAGATCGTGTAATGCTCGAGAATTACATGAAATGTCTAAATTTTTTAGGCAGTTAATTCCTTTTTGCGCCCCTTGATCTACCGAACCCCCCCCCCCACAATCCAGGGGCAGCGGGGGTGTTTTTTTTACGCCACTGATCTCTACTGTTTTCCACATTTTCTATAATTCAAACTTGCACAATATATTTATATATATAGGGCCTACCTCTTTTTCCATACAAATGACACATTCGAATTTATCCAGTGTATTAATTTCATTGACGCTAGGCGCAGTTGGCTCATGTTTTTCTTTTTCTTGAGTTTCTAAAACATTCTTTTCTGAGTAAGCATTAAGTGCTTCCAAAATGGCATTTCGATCTTCTGCTGATTTAACCCCAGCCTAAACAAATTATTTAGATAAAATTTATAAATATAATTAAAAAAAAAAAAAAAAAAAAGAAAAGAAATTACCTCAATAAGTAATTCTTGGGTCATAATATTTAATTTGTCCATTGAATTGGCAAGAAAAGGCAAGCAATGGAGGACGCCATGCTGTAAGAGTAAGAGAGCCAATTGCGAATCTAAATTTCTATTCATTTCAACAAGTAAACTTGGCCTTGAATCCAAAAGTTTTTGATATTGTATTAACCAAAAATCATTCTCCGATTTCTCATTTTGCATTGCCATTTTGTTTAGAGTGTCCATTAATTGTTTTTGACGCGATGATTTTTGTTGGAGAAGATCTACTAGAAGATTTGATAAAGCTAGCCTTTGCTCACTTAAATCATTCTGTAAATAAAACAAGAAAATAATCATTGAGTTATAATCTCATTAAACGAGGATCTCTATGAAACTTCTAAATTAATTAACAGTTTTCTATAATACAAAAACTATATTTTGTTAAAAACGAGATATTTTTATTAAACGACGGTACGGCTGAGAAATATGAAGCGGGAAGTATATTAAATTGAAAGTTATAAAAATGATTACAATTTGTTCAGCTGCCTGAAGCCTCTTTCTTTCTAATTCAAAGACGGTTAATCCAGCTAGCTGCTGCTCTACGAGGGCAACTTGCTGGACAAGTCCCCAACTTCGAGCATCGCCTCTCTCTAATAAAGCTCCCACTGCGGCACGTTGAAGTTCTTGATCCCGGTGCAATTCCGTCTTTAATTTATTATGTTCTTCTTCTTGATTCATTAAAATAACAAAGAGCTGCTCATTTGTTTTCATTTCTCTGTTGTGATTTAGAATTTGATTATTAATTTGTTTATTTAACTACGTAATAATTCATATTAAATTTAATTATTAGTTATTATTAAATTTTATTTAAATTCATTTAGTTTTTTTGTTTTTATTTTAAAAATTTTCAAATACGTATTATTAAATAAAAATTAAAAAAAAAATCAATTTATTTTTAAAAAAATATTTCAGAGCTTCATGGGGCCGGAGTCGCTAAATTGTAACAATTTCGACTCCAGAGCCTTGCCTAGAGGATACTTATCTAAAGTGTTTATTTCTTTTTTAAGAAAACTTACTCTCCAAGTAAGGATTGTGTACATTCTATCCGACCTTGTTCGTATTGACGTAATTGTTCTTCACGTTTATATTCTTGTTCTAGAATAGCATTCATCGCATCTAAAAAGAACAAAAAAAAAATTGGTTAAACTTTAGTAAAAAGTTCGCTCCCACCAGAGAGCACTGGCTTACATTTGACTAGTTCTTTTTTGACATTAGCTCTTGGTTCATGATCCCTACAAGTTGTTTAAAATATTCTTGATGATCATTTTTTGAAATTTTACTTATCGTATTCTGGACTCACGCCTCAAATTCGATTACCGAAGGTAAGAGAAAGTTAAGTGCTGTGCGATCAGTCCCACCAGATTTTTTAATTTTTATAATTAATTATTATACTGGTTGTGTGTATTAAATATAGATGCGTGGAAATGGAGTATACTGTCCCGAGGCAGAGCTCGACGGGCGCTCGAAACGTCGACAGAATAAATTTGTTTTATCTGCCTCGGCTGACTCCATTTCCACGCATCTATATTATTTTTATATTTTTATAAGAGGAAAATATTATAACAGATATATGTTATATGTTGAATATTATGATGGGGATTTTAAAATTAAATTCAAAGAACGAATCACAAAGTGGTGAACGAAAGAATCGTGGAGCACGCCAGCGCTCTCTGGTGGGAGCGAACTTTAGAGTAAAGATTAGACCATGAAATTTAATAATTATACTCGCCTAAAATCTCCTTTTTCTGTATATTTTGATATTCTTCGTAACGCAATTGTAACAATTGTTCTTCTTGTAAGCGTTCTTGTTCAATAAGATGGTATATTCTATTCGGGTCCATTTTAGTAGCTTCTAAAAGCTTTTCAATCATTTCACCTGCATTTCCTTCGGCTGAAACAAAGTAATATATATATATATATATGCATATATGGTTTGCATCGGAGGGCCAGGGCCCTATTTCATAAAGCTGACAATGACAGGTGATATGTAACAATTTGTCAATTTGTCGAATACCTGTTTCATAAAAATCCGCTCTTGACTTAATTGTCAAGTAAAAAATGACATTTTTGTAAAATTGTCATGACAATTTGTCACTTTTTGGTTTCATAAAATTTCTAGGCTGATAGGTGAATTTTGACAATTTGTCACGAATAATTTGTCACTTTTTGTTTTTGAAACGAGAATTGTTGGGACAATTTTTTTTTTTGTTTGACAATTATAGAAAAATTCTGACAGGCATTAAAAGCTGTGTCTCGAATTTGCTGGGTACAGATCGGTTAAAATTCAGCCTGTTTAGAAAAAAAAAAAATTAAAACAACTAGGGAACTTTCTCGGCTTCGGCTCAGTTAGTTTCGGTCCAAAACCTTTCAGTTCGAAGCGATTGGATATTATGGGTTCATTAAAGCTTTTGTGGTTTGAAATATTATTATTAGGGGAATTTTTAATCATAGACCACATTTTCGTATTAAATATTTATTAAAAATATATAAATACTAATGTGGTCTATGATTAAAAATTCCCTAATAATACGATTGGATATTACTTAAAAAATAAAAAATGAGCAGCCGAAGGCTGTATAGAAGGAAGTAAAAAGTGACAAATTTGTATTAACTGAAAATTTTTTTATGAAACGTGTTGACAATAGTTGTAATTGAACTGCTTTTCAGCAGTGGACAATAAAATAATTATCATAGTGTAAGCTTGACAATTTATGTCAAGTGTTTTGACAATTGTCGCATTGTCAACTTTTATGAAATAGGGCCCAGGTTAACTACTACGGCTCTTTAAGGATTATTAAAAAAATTCGAACAGAAACAGACCAAAGAGAATTGTTTTCATTTTCATTGGCAATCAATACCAATTTAATATCCCATTAATATTGATTAGGTTTCCAAAAAACAGAGAAATTTACCTTCTTGTAATTGATCGATAAGATTTTGCCTTTCTAAATCTCGATCTTGTTGAATTCTATTAATATCCTCCTGTAAACGATTTTCTTGTTCTACGAGATCTTCTAAAAGTTTTTCTTTGTCAATTTTCTTGGAATTTTGAAATTCAAATTCTCTTTTTTGATGTTCTTCAAATTCTTTCTCTAAAGCTAATCTTTCTGCAATTTTTTCAGCCTGGGGGGAAATATTTAATAAAAAATATCAATATTATTGAATGTATGTTATATGTTATGCCGACATTTCATTGATTCAAAATGGATTTTCAATAAAATAACAAAATATTTAAATTTCAGTCAAAATCGAGGTATTATTTATAAATGTTACGTAATTGTCAATTTCATGAATTAAATGATTTCTGATGTATTCATGAAATAGGGAATAGTGTGCAAAGAATTTGTAGATTGTAAAAATCGGAATCTTTTTATTTTTGGCTGCTTATCTTCCTTCTCCTGTTGTATAAACAAACAGTCAGTGACTACAGATTAATAAAAGGTATTGTCTGAACACCATCGATATACTATAAATAGGCGTAATATAAAATATATATGTCGTAGACAGATCGTGAAATTAGACAGTTCATGAACTGTCTAGACATTTCATGAACTGCAGCCAGATCGTGTAATGGTCAAACAATTACATGATCTGGCTAAAAATTTTAGACAGTTCATGAAATGCAATTGGGCCTTAGACAGATCGTGTAATGCTCGAGAATTACATGAAATGTCTAAATTTTTTAGGCAGTTCATGAACTGCCTAACAGCTGTTTTGCCGATCGTGCAATATCTGGGAACATTGAATTACTGAAAAGGAGACAACTGAAAAAGATAAAGTATTAATTAAAGTAGCTACTTTTATTTATCATTTATTTAGAAAGCTTAAAATATAAAATCTTTCGTCCTTTATTTCATTTTTTAATGTATTATTTAATTAAATTTTTATTTATTAAAGCAGGGTAAATGGTTTTTTAGATGATTTTTCAGCGTAATAACTGTCTAGACTGACATAAAACTGATCTCTGTGATTATAACCTGAAGTGTTGCACTCACTGTCCATTATGTCAAATTATTATAAATTTATATAAAAATTTTGTCAGTTAACGAGATATGTTTATTTACTTAGAAATGTTTTATTTAGTTAGTTAGAAGCAATAAATAAATAACAATAAATCACAGTATATGGTTATAATCAGCTGATGTTGAGTTCTTTTCGAGATCTTTATTTGCTTTACAAACAGTACACGATCGGCAAAACAGCTGTTAGGCAGTTCATGAACTGCCTAAAAAATTTAGACATTTCATGTAATTCTCGAGCATTACACGATCTGTCTAAGGCCCAATTGCATTTCATGAACTGTCTAAAATTTTTAGCCAGATCATGTAATTGTTTGACCATTACACGATCTGGCTGCAGTTGATGAAATGTCTAGACAGTTCATGAACTGTCTAATTTACGATCTGTCTACGACATATATATATATTATATAAGTGATTAATATATTCAGTGAAAATGTCGGCATTTTTATAAAAAAAAAAATTATATATATACAAAATGATTTCAAAATTTCGTAACAATAAATATAAAAACATCATATTCAATATACTCCCAAAAGAGTGCAGATAGCGATTCCGTCATCGGAAGGCATTCTGTTTGTATCAGAAAGAAGCGTTAGCGTTGGAGTCGATGTCTACACTCCTTGGGGGACACAAGTGCTTTAAAGGAATAAGATGATCTACTCTTTTCGCATATTATTTTAAGGACAAGAAATTAAAATTTGCATAAAACTACAAATGAAAAAGAAAAGGAGAGCATTCTTCAATAAATAGCAAAAATACTTAAAAATAATTGGAAAAAATAATTCTACATGCCTTTCGTTTCTCAAGATGCATAAGTTGTTCCTAAAAAAAATTAAATTCATATCATAATTAAAAGTTTCTAATTGAAAAAAAAGCTTTTTAAAATAAATATAATAATATAAAAGAAAAAAGATATCTAGAAAAGTTGCCGTTGAAGATAAAATGTAAGGAATACCTCGAAGGCGATATCAGTGAATTCATTTGAATTACTTGGTGAAGTGTCTGAGGAATCATTTAGAATAAAATCGTTTCTTTCGATTCCAATCTCTGAGGAAATATTAAAAAAAAAGAATCAAAAAATTGATTTAAAATAAATTATTTTATTTTTTTTATGTACCTTGCGCCAAGAAATCTAATATCGATTGAGTGCCCAGATTGCATATCTCTTGAGGTGGATGCTTGAAGTTTTCGCCATCGAGAATGATCTCCTTTAGCGTCATGATTTGGCTCAAAGCGGCAGGCAGAGCGGCGAGTTTTTTGTTGTTCTTTATGTCTAAATTGTGTAATTTTCGCAAGTGGCCCAATTCTTGGGGCAATGAAATTAAATTATTATTAGAAACATTGAGAATTTCTAATTGTTTCAATTCTCCTATTTCTGCAGGTAAAACTTTTAAATTATTCTGGTGTAAATTTAATATCTGGAAATTCAAGAGTGGGGGTTGAAATCAGGGAAGAAGAAAAATATATATATATATTTCATTAAAATTAAAAAAAAAATCTGGTGTGACTGGTGATGGTACAGCACACAACTTTCTCTTACTTTCGGTAATCGTGCTTGTCACACCAGATTTTTTTGTGTCGACATATATTTAGTTTCCTGCAGTATTTTAATACTCAAGGTGTAAAATCTATAAACATAGGAAAATATTTATATTTTGTCACCATAGCAACCATTTCTCCCATCTTTCCTATGAAGTACAAGAGTAAAGTGAGCTTCAAAAGATTTCAATGCCAAAATGAGAATATACATTTTAAAGAGCATCTAAAAAATAATTGATTTTTGAATTTTAATAAAAATCGTTGGAGCAAATTTTGAGAAAATAAGAAAAAGTACATCAGTAAAGTACTAGAACTCTTTGGCCGATTTTGATTAAAACCTTATTTTTCCGGTCCCGGGGGGGGGGGGGTGTTTAACTTAAATATAAAATTTCAACCTCCTAGCTCAATTCCTTCATTCTTAAAATTGAACACACACAGACAGACACACCCACAGACAGACCATGTCGCGAAAACCACTTTTTTGTATTCAGGGGACCTCAAAATGTGAAGATCCATCAAAATCTCGACATCGAATTTTTGACATGAATCCAATACTTTCTCTCTATATATATATTCTGATTCTGACGGAACCGTGACCTACTAACAAGTCAAAATAGACTGAGAAAAAAACAACATTTTGTGAAAGAAATTAATGTTTACCAGTCCGACATCCTCAAATTATCTTTTATTGATGTGATTAATCTAGAAAAAAAAATTTCAAAAATCAAAAAAAGGGAGACTATAAGTTGTAGATGCTTTAAATAGCTTTAATTTTAAAAAAAATTTGAGGTCGATAGCCTCAAAATTGTGGCCGCAACCTTTCAAAATCAGCAACTCGAGAGGCTCACTTTAACGTTTTGTAGGGTGATATAGAGTTGTTGCTAAGCAACCAATGTTTATTTATTTTCAAATGTTAATTATAGCTATTTAATAATTTATACACGTTTATTCTAACAAGCTGAATAAAGCCTTTTGAGGGTTAATCTGTTGTCTTATTATATCAATCTATATCATAGGCTTAACTCAAAAATTGAATTTTCGGACTTTGGCCAGTGGCGGCTCTCCCATAAGGACTCTCGGACGCCGCCCCTCCTAAAGATTTGAAAAAGTAAAAAATAATTAAATACCCATTCAATTATAATTATACATCTAATTAACCAAAGTGTTTTATCAGTCGCATACACCTAAAATATAGGGAAAAAACAGGCAAAAAAAAATAGCGCGAAAAGTGCGTATTTATAGCCGTGGGACGCTGTCCTGAACGCCCAATACATGTATGAAGAGAGGTGTGGTGGGGGCTGCTGGTGCTAGTGCTATTACGCGTGTAAGCTTGAGCCAAATGGGAGTTTTGGGACGCCGTCCGAGCATGCGCAGAGCGAAGCAACAGCTAATCGCCGCACAGCGCGCCGGCGGCCGTACTATCGTCTGCTTGGTGTTGTTTGTTGTTCCTTAACTTTTTAACCGCATTCTAAGTGTTTAACGAATGTGTGATTGGTATGTAGTGTGATTTAGTGTGTATGGTTTAGTGTAAGTGGGTGGTGCGCCCCCCCCCCCCTACCCCCCGGCATTAAACTCAAGAGCCGCCACTGACTTTAGCCACTCAGCATTCTCAGCAAGGAAAGTAAAAATTATTCAATTTCATTATAAAAATAATTACATAGCACCACCGGTCCCTTTGGTTGATGCCAGAATTAGCAAATTGGATAATTTTACTTTTAAAATAATTTCTATTTTATGCTTACCTTTAAATTTGTTAAATATTTAATTTCTGACGGAAGATTTTTAAAATAATTAGTATGAAGATCTAAAATTTGTAATAAGGATAAATCTATTAAATTCCCTCCTCCATTTAGAGATGATAAGTTATTTTCCTAAAAAGTAAAAAAAAAAAAAAAAAGAAGAAATTAGCAACCATTTCTCCTATCTTCCCTATGAAATAAAAGAGTAAAGTGGTCTTCAGAAGATTTCAATCACAAAATGAGAATATACATTTTAAAGAGCATCTAAAAAATAAATGATTTATGAATTTTAATCAAAATCGTTGGAGCCAATTTTGAGAAAATCGAATAAAAACTGAAAAAGTACATCAGTAAAGTACTAGTACTCTTTGGCCGATTTTGATTAAAAGCTTATTTTCACGCCTTAGGGGGGTGCCTAAATTAAATATAAAATTTCAACACTAGCTCAATTCCTTCATGCTTTAAACGAACACACAACAGACCATGTCGCGAAAAGCACTTTTTTGGATTCAGGGGACCTCAAAAAGTAAAGATCCATCAAAATCTCGACATCGAATTTTTGAAAGAGAAAGTAAAAAGGCTTAGGGCTGACATGTCGAATAGGAATAGAATATTCTATTGTATTCAAATTTCCTATTATATGTAAATAGAGCGAGCCAGATGGACGGACAGACAGACAGACAGATAGACAATAGCGAATTATATATATAGATTAGAAAGATTCTAACGCTAGAAAGGATTCTTATTTTATATAAATTTATTATAAGGGTAAGAAATTGACAGCCCTTATTCCATTTTTTAAAAACAATTTAGTAGTCTATATATTAATTAAAATAAATGTTTAAAAATTAAAATGTAATTTTACCTGTAAATAGAGAGAAGTTTTTCTGAAAACCTTGCAGAGTGAATAAATCCCTTGGGGAACTGTTTTGAGACCACATTCAGACAAATCAAATATTGGCTCTGGGTTCTCTCTTGCCTAAAATTAATTCAATATTATTATATGGAAACTTGCTTCTAGTATAACGTCCAACTCGATCAAGTTTTGATATTATATATGACACTAATTATTGGTTCCAGGCCTGGCTCACAGGTTGACAATCACTCATTTATACGCTACATTTAAGTGTAAGTCTATTGATAAGACAAAAGCTTCACCGGGTAAGACGTTATACCGTATAAATGTAACTGGACGATGCGAAAATAAAGTTAAAACACAAGTGATTTAATAAGAGCAAAGAAATATGAATTCATTTGTGATTTCCTATATAATTAATGATTTTTGCGATAAATCGCGATAATATATCCCCAGTTATCTAGCAATGAAAATTTTGTAATGGACTTTTAACGTCAAAACTTATAAAAGAAAGGAATTAGTATTTATTGATTAGAATAAAATATTACCAAATATAATTTATGTTCTAACTTGGCTTTATAGTCGACAGTATTTTTTCTTTTACTAAAAAACATGATATTCAATATTAAATAAGTTAAAAAATTATATTACAAAAAATTGAAAGATATTTTAATGGAATGTCAAAAAAACTATTGTGCCATTGTCTACTAAGCAAAGATAGTAGAGATAGGCAACTCTCAGCCTGAGAGTCAGGCTTTGCATCGGCCTAGTTTTATCCGCGATAGTTTTATACATGTATAAAACCGTGTATGCGACACGAGCGCGCTCTGTGCCACCTTGCTTGGTGTGGGGTCTGTCAATGTGTCAACGTTTGACTATTTGACGTTTGAAATTATCTTTTATTTATGCGTTGGTCCAGTTCTGTCCATCATATCATCTGATCTCAGATCCGTAGACAATGATTCATTTATTTCTTATCAACCAATAAACCGCCCATCTCTTAAATCATCTTTGTTTATTCATATATCTAATTTATTTCATAAATAGTGATTCATCTAGTGAGATTTTAAGAATACTTTTTCTTTGTGATAATGATTGTTTTTTAAAAGAAATTTTATATATTTTAACTGCGCAAAACATTTTATCTTCCAAAATGATGGCCAACACGAGTGGCTCTACAAATCAGGATAATAATCTTATTACGCCAACTCAAAACACACCTCGGACGGAAAAAGCTCCGTTAATTGATCGCAAATTCTTTAGGAATATCCGAGGAGCTTTAGGTAAATATTTAACAAAAAATACTTTTCAATCTTTAACATTATAAACCTCCCAAAAAAAAGCAATAAATCCTCAAAATTTTCTATTTGTCTTTCAACGTTATATACTTTAATGTTATTTAATAATAAGCATTCTTTATTGCTTTTAGATTTCAATATATATTTCCTAGTATTTTTCAAGATTAATAATAAGTAAGAAATGCAATTTTGCATAATTAATTCTGATTACATCTCATTCTCAGATTTTTGCTTGATATGCAATATGGAGTTTAAATCATGCAAAATTCCATCCATTATGCCGTGAAATAAATAATTGGGATTTTTTTCTTGCCTATTCTTTTGATCTTGAAAAATTCATCATTATTATTAGGAATTTATTGTAAAATAAATCTTTATATATAGATTTGTTACACTTTAAATCAAATTTCATAATTTCTCAAAATTATTTATTCATTTGTTTGTAAAATGTGTTTTGTCGTTTCGGATGGAAATAAAAAAAAAAAACCAAAAAAGTTTCCTATAAAATAGTAAAAAAATCAAGAGAATAGCCAAATTTTACAGTAAATAACTCGAAATAATTAAAATTATGACTTAACACGGAAATGTGATTAAAGAATTGTTTAAAAAGATTAGAGTAGTGAATAATAAAAACAAAAAAAAAAAAAAACATTTGACAATTTGTCATTTTCCGGTGATTATATTTCAACCAATGTTGACACAATTTGTTGTTGATATAAAACTATAAGTATCATTCAAAGTTGCATTAAAGAAATGCGCTTTAATTTTGTCCGAATATAATAACTTGGTCAATATCTCTTTATATTTGTTTAGGTTTAAATTCTTCGACCCCGAGGCAAGCAGGTCAAGGCTATGTGCAATTTGAAGGCTTCCAGAGACATGGACGGACTCTGGGCACATTCGCAGGTGTCTTTAGTCCTGTGGCTTTATCCATGTTCAGTGCCTTGCTTTTCCTTAGAGTAGGTATGTGAATTCTTTCCCTTTATCCTTATTTTTAAACGAGAAATATTACACGGGCCGGGCCCTAAAATATTACATAAAATAAATACTAATATTTCATTTAATCTCTCCAAGGGAAGGGGAAAGGAAAGGGGCTAAATGATTGTCCCTTTAACTGGACAGACAAGACAGAAGCATACTCGCTTTCTAATCAAAAAGACAATCACCTACAAGATTCTTATCAGCCATTTCGACTCCTGACAAATTCCCTCTCCGGCCTTCAAAAAACGAACCAAACACAAAAAGGATGAGATTTGACGATTATATACTGATATCAATCTAATTTCAAATCCTTTTTTACTTGATTATATAATTATTACATCATTTGAATCTTTCTATTCATTTTATGCTCGTAAATTTAATATTTTTCTTATTTTATTATTTCTCAATAAAAGCATTCAATTCAATTCCAGAATAATATCGTATTCTTTCAAATTATCTTGATTTACACGTTTGTTTTTTAAATTAACACTGAATTATTATGAATGTTCTTAATTGATATTAGCGAATATCTATTTTTATTATTTACTTGCGTAATCAGGCAAAATTTTGACTTGGAAATGTTACAAGAAACCAAGTTCCTATATGGAGACGTGGACTTTTTTTTAAATTTAGATGCTTCATCTACGCGCAGTCTTTCTATCGAAATTCAATTTGATCTGATCTGGGCCCACGAGACCCACGTCTCTGTCCGAGCTCGAGGAATTCTGGGAACCTACTTGCAATCATATCTCAAGCATCTATGCTTTATTCATAGGGTCATATATACGGGATCACCTTCTTATCTTCTGGAATCGCTTTCTTTGGGGGCTTCATCGGAGAAAAATTACAAAAAAAAAGCTCGAATGAGATTCGAATACTAACAAAAAAAAAGAGCCAGCCTCGCCCCCTCCGCCCTCGAAGGCTTGTTACGCTGCTGGCTTTGATGTCAAATCATTCCCGACCACGGCCAGCAGTGGAATTCGGGTGACCAATTATCCAAGGTTCCATAGACTCTTGTCAGCCCATTTGGCTGTGTAACTGGATTTCTTTCTCGTTGGTTGCACCCCCCCCCCCCTCACGTTTCTTTGTGTCGATGGTCAATGTCTGGCGGTTCTGATTATATTTCTTTTTAAAACTTGCACATTATGAGGAGCCATCAGGCTCTATGTACATTTTAATTTGAATAAATCAAATACAAATAAATAATTCAATCATCTTTCTACTCGTAGATATCTCGTTATTAAATCAAATAAAAAAAAAAAGCAAGTGGCTAAACTGCGAATTACGGATCTGAAGTTTCAACAGAACTCAGGTTTTCCCAAATAATTCAAACATTGCCAAAGTCTCCATTTAGGGTTGGAAAGTGGGGGAAAGAAAATCTCACCCAAAAGACACAAAGGGGCCAATTTGAAGTGGGAATGACACAAACAAAAAATAATAAAAATACAGCTCTTTATTGTTACAAACTGACCCTGGTTACAAAAAGTTGCAATAAATTCAAGAAATTATCGTTGCCCCAATCCACCAAAAAATAATAATCCATCCATTCATGGGCGTAGCCAGACATCTTGTTAGGGGGGGGGGGGGGTTTGCAATTAATATATACATAGATTATTAATTATTTATTTAAATAAAAAATAATTAAATTAATGTAGTGGATTGGGGCGTTAAAAAAATAATTCCCAATGGAAAAAATATATATTTTTTTGTTTTTTTAATTTTAAGGACAAGCCAGGGGGGGGGGGGCAATGGCCATCCATTTGTTTAAATAATCCTTTTTATTTTTTTTTTTTTTAGGTTTTATTGTCGGCAATGCAGGCCTCCTCGTTACTCTTCTACAATTCGTTATTGCTTATGGCATCTTAATTTTTACGGTGGCATCAGTATGCGCTGTTTCAACAAATGGAGCTGTGGAAGGAGGGGGAGCATACTGTATCCTTTTATTATTCTTTATATTTGTGTTTTATTATTAATCATCTATCTTTTTGTTTTTTATACCTTAACTTAAAAAAAAAAGTTATGATCAGTCGAACACTTGGACCTGAATTCGGAGGTTCAATCGGAACACTCTTTTTTCTTGCTAATGTTGTCAGCAGTGCTCTATATATTGTTGGATGTGCTGAAGGATTTGTTGAAAATTTCGGACCTTCAGGTAATTAAATATTTCTATTCAGAATTCTTTGTCTTGAGGAAAGGTTCAAAATAAAAAGCCAAAAAGGTCTATTCTCTAAAAACAGACGTTAAAATTTAAAATAAACAAATGGGTGTTAAAAAGTAATGTAAAAACAATCAGCGTTAAAAAAATGCTAAAGTTTTAACAGCGATATGTTGCTTTCATTTCAAAGCTATCAAAATCATAACCTTACTTTTTAGGTTAAGGACGCCATTTTTATTTTAAACACGACGTTAAAATATTAAAGGCACCCCCCTAGACATGGCATTAATTTTTAACACTATTTACTAAATGTTAACGCTTTGGCTTTAAAGTATTTGAGGCAAGGAAGTGATTTTGAATAGTATTTTTTAACACTTACATTACTTTTTAACACCCATTTGGTTATTTTAAATTTTAACGTCTGTTTTTAGAGAATAGACCTGAATATCTGCCCTTTGCGATTTAAGAAGCATTTAGAGATCACTTTAATACCCAATCCTCACTTCCCAATCGATTAAATGCATATAGTATACGTACAGTGCATCTCATGTGATAATTTTATTGTTTTTAGAATATTTTCCATGTTTCAACCACAAGTTGTGGATGTGTTGGTGTGATTGAGGCCCCGTAGTCAACCTAAACCTAACACAAACACAATTACACACACCCAACCTTCCTCCAGCTCTCAGAGACAAAACCACGCCTATGAGGCATCCACCAAATTGACCTGGGGACCAGGAAGACTGCGACCCCGTAAACAAACCACCCTAACAATTCCCCCCTTCTCTCTTGAAAAGGAGAGCCGAAACGTCGAGTAAATCTCAACATCCCACGCGACCCAACCCGAGAAAACTTATCATTGCATAAATATAACGCATGTCTTAACGCTCGGACTTTTTCTTTTAACTCTGCCTCATTATTGTTTTATTTCCTTTTTCAGGCTACTTGGCCGGCGAAGGTTCTGAATTCCTTAAAGATGGCCGCTGGTGGCGTTTTCTCTATTGTTCAGTACTTAACTTCCTCAATTTAATAGTCTGTTTAATTGGAGCTGGAATGTTTGCCAAAACAAGCGTTATCATTTTTGCAATTGTCTGTATTTGTTTATTTTCTACTTTTGTCAGTTTTCTGGCCATGAGTCCTAAAGAGGTACAAATAATTTTATTATTTTTATTTTATTATTATTTCATCTAAATCTCTAAATATCTCTCTTTCTCCTATAGGTGCAGATTCCTTTGGCGAATGATCTAATATACCAAAATGAAACGCACAAAGTATTCGCGAATTACACGGGTCTTTCGTCTGTAACACTTAATAGTAATTTATGGTCGAATTATACTAAGGATTATACGTCTCAAGGAGATCCAACTGTCAATTTCGCAATTGTCTTCGGAGTTCTTTTTTCAGGTGTTACTGGAATCATGGCGGGAGCAAACATGTCAGGTAATTTTGTTTTTGTTTTTTTTTGTTTATATAATTTCTTTTAAGTGATTTTTTTTTTTTTTTAATTTTTAGGCGAGCTTCGGGATCCCGCGCGTAATATTCCAAAAGGAACCCTTTCAGCTGTTGGATTCACTTTCCTCTGTTACACTGCCATTTCGATTTTAACGGCGTCAACCTGTGATCGTTTTCTTCTACAAAACAACGTCATCTTCCTTCAGCCAATCAATTTATGGCCGCCGTTTGTGACTATAGGAATTTTAACAGCGACATTTTCTGCTAGTTTAAGTAACATCATTGGATCAAGTCGAGTGCTTGAAGCCCTGGCAAAAGATAATGTTTTTGGTAATTATTGCTTTATGTTTAATATTCCTTTAAGATTGTGGCTCTAGAAGGCCATGTAAGGAGTAGAAGATTAAACATTCTAACTACTAGCCAATCTCAAAGATCAACAGAATTTTTATCAGATTTATTTGATCGTCGACGTTTCGGTCGCCAGTCGCGTCCTTCCTCAGGGCAATCAATCGTCAAGCAAATACAGATATTGACACATATTGAAATTTTATTGTTTCATTCACGATTTCAATTTTCGTTAGAAATACCTCCATCTGTATTTGCTTGACGATTGATTGCCCTGAGGAAGGGCACGACTGGCTTCCGAAAAGTCGACGATCAAATAAATCTGATAAAAATTGATCTAGTTCTTGTCTGATTTGATTTTTCCTGGCTGCTATTCGCTATCCTTAACTAGAGGTATATTTGACGACTTCCATAGGGTTTGTCGGTTTTCAATATTAAGTTAAATTTTAAGAGTAAGTTAAATTATGAAATTCGAATCCGCCGTGGAAATCGTTGACTTGTTGGCGATCGTTTGACACTCTGAACCGTTTCGTAAACCTATGAGCAATTCATCACCACCATTTCATTGCTTAATTAATAAGAGACCATTTAGTATAATCATCGTAGATCGTCGTCAGTAACTCCACTGCAGTATGGTTGCGGCTTCTTTGTTAAACTTTAATTTTCTTTTATAAAAACAATGAAATAATCACATATAGAAATCGCCTGGGTGGGACTTAACCTTGCCTCTCACTGTACAGACAAATATTTCGGCTGACATAACATCAATGCCGCCAATGTGAACCTCCTTCCGATAAAAAAAAAAATTGCGATAGCAATATTCGCCTAATACTTGGCAAAAAATGTTGTTTCATTTCTCTAACTTTCAATTTTGCTTAATTAATTTATTAGAGACTTTTATAACACTCAATCAATCTGACGTTTAGGCTTGTTTCAACTAGTTGCCTGGAAATTGACTGCCGTCTGAAGACTCATGTTCACTCGAGGCAACTTGTGCACCGTAATCATCTGCTCTCCCCGCCAGAGTCAGATCGACAAATCGTTCTATTATCAAAATATTCTTTTCTCCAGTTGCCTGCATGTGAAAGGGCCCAGGCGGATTTTCTATTGGCTGTGTGGGAACTAGGTGGTGGGGGAACCATGAATCGCTCGAGGCGCCCGCAGTGGCCAAACAAGGAACTTTCGGATGCCCAACTGTCACTTATTGCTATTGAAATTTACCTAAGTATTACACAAAAATTATCAAATATGGGTCACGAAACTTGCTGTCTTCTTGAAAAATAAAAATGTTTTTGAGGCATTCAACGCAATCTTTTGTTTGTAAATTAATTTCAACCTGGTCAACTGAATTTTTAACAACTTTGGCAATGCATGCATCATTCTCTTCTGTATTAAAACACAAAGCACCAGCTTCCATTATTAACTTTAATGCTGACTCTCCCTTCAATTCCGAAACATCTAACGGCAAAGGATCACACCTAATTTTCTTTGCCGGTGGATACATTTCTTCGAAGTATTTCCCTTTTGAGTACTTTTCATTCGCGAACTTCTTGGCACGAGGTCTGCCCCATTGCTGCTTATTCATTACTAACGACACTCAGCGGCGTAACCAGCCTTTGAGGGCGGGGGGGCGAAGCTTAACTAGGGCGCGGTTTTCCAGGGGGCTCCGCCCCTGGACCTTGCTCGCCTTCGGCGAGCAATTGCCCGCCAAGGGCGGGCAAATTTCTTGCATCCTGTAATTTCCTCAGCGAATTTGTTTATATTTACATGTTTTTTAATGACACCTGTATGATTTTGTTTTGATTTTTCTTTGCTTTTACGAAAAAATGTCGTTTTCTTCTGTGATTATTTCAAAAACTATTCAGTTTTCGGAAAAATATCAAAGAATAAAAACTTTTTAAAATTGAGTATTTTATCATAATATGACAAAGAAATTGAAAATTTCGAAATTTCTGAAAAAACTTATTAGGAAAAGTACTACTTCCAAGTGACGAATTTAATCCAAAAGTTGATAGAAATCTACAATTTTAGTGTAAGGAGCATATACCAAATTTCATCTATCTAGCTGCTTTGGTTTTTAAGCAATCGTGTTCACACACACACACACACCCAGACGTAATTTCAATAGAATATACGAGAAAGTCTCGGGGAAGTCATTCCCCATGTTTTTTTTTAACACACACTTTTTTCCCATTCACACTCACACACACATGCACACAGTCTTTTCGGCAACTTAAGCCATATAAGACTTTGACTTTGACATTTGGTATTCAAATGGCTTAAATAAAATCATCGGACTGCCTGGGATCCGAACCCCCGATTAGAGCCCTGCACGGGTACGGGTTGGCCCGTTACCCGCCCGGCTCGCGGCCCGGGCCGGGCGGGCTTTGGAGGCCATGAAAAAATTACGGGCGTAGCAAGTCTAAATAAACGGGTTCGGGCGGACGGGCATGCAAATGAAATTTTATTTAAAAATTGCTAGACATTCGTTCATTCATTCACTAAATCTCGGGCGGGAATGGGCGGGTTTGAAAAAATTCCGGGAGGGCTCGGGCGGGCCTGAAGAATGGTAAAAGCCCTTTCATTTTGAGAAAATCGAAAAAAATGAAAAACTACATCAGTAAAATACTAGTACTCTTTGGCCGATTTTGATTAAAAGCTTATTTTCACGGTCCCGGGGGTGTTTAACTTAAATATAACATTTCAGTCTCATAGCTCAATTCCTTCATGCCTAAAAAATTTTGAATTCCAAAAATTAAATATTAAGGCTTATACGAATCCTGAGTAAATCTCCACAGCCATAAAACATCAAATTAAGGCTTATATATTGCAAAATAAAAAAAATTTTAATTATAAAGCCTCTATATACGTTATTTATTATTTTTGGAATTAAATTCTTTTAAAATAGTAGAATTTAAGTTGTAATATAATTTTAAAAGAAAACAATCAATTTTTTAAGACAATCGATGAAAAGAATATGATAAAATCACATTCGCTGGGCTATATCTTAGAGGCCGTAGGGCGCCTATGCCGGTTTCGGGGGGCGCCAAGGACTCGATGCGCCTGGGACGGGGGGGCTCGAGCCCCCCCTCGCCCCCCCCTGGTTACGCCACTGACGACACTACAGTCATAAATAATCGTCTGCAATATATATGACATGCGTTATTAGATCAAATTTGTTTATTTCTTTACTTACTTCTCGAGAAGACAGTCAAGAGAAAGTCGTGTGTAATATCTGGAAATTAATTGATTGTGCAATTTTATTTTAATTTTAAACGAAAAATAAAAAATATCAACACTGTAGATTTAAATTTACAAATAGAAAATATGTAAATTATCATGTTTCATTGAAATTATGTGTTTGTATATTTACTTTTCGTAATGACAGCAAGCCATTTGACATTTCAAAGTCCTCCGTAAATGCAACCGCCAGTTGGCGCTTCCATCGCGCACCCAGCCAATAGACGTTGGCAGCCCCGTTGCATTTGCCCGGTCAACTATATAGTGTAATCATCCCCGAAACATGCAATAATCAAGGTTTTCACTTGTGTTATTTTTTTCTATTTTAGGTTCATTGCTCCAGTTTGTCACGAAAGGTGTATGGCGAGGGAATCCAATTGCTGCTGTTCTTTTTTCATGGTTTTTAGTGCAAATCATCCTTTTTATTGGATCATTAAATACAATCGCGCAAATCAATTCAGTTCTCTTTCTACTCTCATATCTTGCAACTAATTTGGCATGTCTTGGACTTGAACTCACATCAGCTCCCAATTTCAGGCAAGTAGTTTATATTTATATATTTTAACAACTGCGTTGTTTACATGCGACGATTGAAATTCCCAAGTTTCTTCACCTCATTCCCAATTGGGTAATCATTAAGGTGCGCGTCTCGGGGTGCTAATTTTGGGACTTTCCAGCTGCCACAATTTTGAAGCTATCGACCTCAAATTTTTTTAAATTAAAGCTATTTAAAATATCTACAACTTATAGAAGCCCTTTTTTTGATTTTCGAAAAAAAAAATTTTTTTTAGATTAATCGCATTAAATAAAATATATTTAAAAAAAGAAGCTCTATAAGTTGTAGATAATTAAATTAGTAATCATTGTGTTAAAGAATAATTAATTTTTGGCCTTTAATTAATTAGCTGGAAAGTCTAGAATTAAATGGAACAAGTTACGTGTTTTCCAATGGGGGAACACTAACGCCATCTGGTGCCGCCTCGAGTCAATCGTGCTTTAACGGTTTTTCGAGACGCGCACCTTAACCTTTTCGGTCCTCTCGAAATACTGTAAATCAAATATAAAATCAATAGAATAACTAATTTTAATCATAATACACGTATTATCTAACAATAAACAATATGCCCTGCAAAATAGACATTCAATAATTGGTCGCCTAATCTTTCGCTCTATTCTTTATGGATAGAGATATTTTAATGGCTTTATTTTTACTTTGCAGGCCATCATTCAAATACTTCACTTGGCACACAGCCTTAATAGGACTCATCGGAACTCTCTTTATGATGTTTGTCATCAATCCCATATACGCCTCGTCAAGTATCGTGTTATGTTTAATTTTGGTGATCATGTTGCATCTCTTTTCGCCCTCGAAGCACGCCGATTGGGGGTCCATCTCTCAAGCGCTCATTTTTCATCAGGTAAAAGGAAAAATTGTTTTTTTTTTTTTTTTTAATATATTCAGAATAATTAGAAAGATGAATTCTATTTCAGGTTCGAAAATATCTTCTTATGTTGGATTCCCGAAAAGATCATGTGAAGTTTTGGAGGCCACAGATGTTATTGATGGTGGGAAGTCCAAAGAGTGTTTGTCCGCTTATTCAATTTGTCAATGATTTAAAGAAAAGCGGACTTTATGTTTTGGGCCATGTGAAAATTGGCGATTTTCATCGTTTAAAAATTGATCCCACTCTTGACGAATATCCGCACTGGTTGTCGCTTATTGATCATCTTAAGGTAAAGAAAGTTTTCATTGAAAATATTTATAACAAAAAGAAACGGAACGTTTTGAATTCTAATATATTGGCGGGGATTAGAGGGTGGTGCAGGTGGTTTCAATAAACAGACCCAGTTCGGGTCTATAAAGGGGAAAATCTTTTGCCGGCGGGCCTGGCAAGAAGAAGGAACAACAGCCACCAAGATCATCATTGTTAAGCAACGCCAAGTGGTGCTGAAAATCGGGATAGGTATCCTCCGAAAAACAAGACCATTGAACGCCCGCCGGAAGCCACCGATACATGTATCTAAATAAATAATAAATATTTATATAAGTCAAATGGCCTCTGCAGCCGAAATGACTTAAAAAAAAAATATGTTGGCGGAAACTAAATATATCTCGACACGAAAAATCTGGTGTGATAAGCACAGTCCTCAACTTTGTTTTACCAAAGGTAAGAGGAAGTTGTGTGCTGTCACACCAGATTTTTATCAATTTTAATCTGTTCATTTTGTGAAAATCTCCCTGATTTAAGTTAAGTTCTTGGAATCGTTGCGAGATATAGGACAAAGCGACGAGAAGCCTGCACAAAATGTTACCAGGAGGCGTTCCAAAAATAGAAGAAACGATAGGAAAAACATATAACCAAGTATTTATTAATTTAAATAAGCGAAAAATGTAGGTACCGACAGATCCGTGGTGCAACTCCCGGCGGTACCTACATTTTTCGCTTATTTAAATTAATAAATACTTGGTTATATGTTTTTAATACTTACTTCATGGACCAACACATGATGATATATATAATTCTTTAAGAAACGATAGGATCGGTGTATTGCCAGAAGAGGGGCGGTGCTTAAAATGTTGTACAATAAGACAGAAAAAGTTCCTTTTCTTTTTTGTGCACACCTCGTATATCAAATAAATGAATGTTTGAATTTTTAGGTGAAGGCCTTTGTAGAAATAACAGTGGCGGAATCAGTTCGGAATGGCATTCAGCACATGATTCGCATGTCTGGCCTAGGCGCTATGAAGCCCAACACGATTGTCCTTGGCTTCTATGATGACTCCGAGCCCTTCGACTTTTTCCATTCGTAAATATTACATTCATTTATTTATATATATATATATAATCTCTACCTCTATCTTCTTTTCTCTTATCTCTATATGGACTCTGTTATGCATTAGTGTGTCATGGGCCAAAAAATTAAAAATTGAGTTAAGCACGGAATATTGTTTCAAATGCTATAATTATTAGTATTTTTTATGAAAATATTTCCTAAGAAAATTTATATTTAATGTTACTTGCACAATTGACAAAAAAAAAAATGTATAATCCAATGAAAACAAAAAACTTTAATGTTAATTTTTTCAAAACTCGGTAGCTGGCGCTTGACACACTAATGCGTAAACAGGGTCCATATATGAGTCGTCCATTTCCAAAAGTATCTAATTGACAAAATTTGAAAAGTTGAGATTTTAATTGCATGTTGTTGGCAATATTCATTTGAAAATAGTTTTCCAGTAAAAAAAGTTGATTAATCCTATCTAAAACAAATACTGAAGGAATCGAGTACAAATTCAAACCGGACCTAGATGCATTTCCAAAACTGTCTTGTTGCAAACAAATAAATACTGTTCCAAAACCACCTGCTTGCTAACATAAAGATGGCAACTTTGATGAAGTCATTCCCAAAACTTGCTAATTGCAATGAATAATAGCTCTACCAATAAAATTGTATATATATTTTGGTAAACTGGGGGATTTTTTTATAGTGCAGACCTATATTTATAGACTCTATAATAATGATTCTTATTGGCTAACCTGCTACTTTTATGGAATTTTCTTTTTTATTTTGCTATATTTATTAATACTGACCATTTGCATTTACAGTGCCAAAACTCGCTAATTGCGAAAGGCCCAACTCCAAAACTTGCTAATTACAAAAAAATTTCCAAAACTGTCTAGTTGAATATTAAAACAGTTTATTACTGCTATATAGAAAATAATACGGAGGTTCCTAATTTATTTACAGAATTTATAAACATAACAGTTATAAATTAACTCTTGAGTTTAATAAAATACAGGCTTTTCTCGTTTCCTGATGCACCTGTTGCTATCAATATAAATAATTTTTTGGTTTTAATATTCTTGAATTAATCTCTTTCATATGTTTTAAAGTTTTTTTAAGTAACACCCCCACCCCCGTTGTAAGAGAAAGTAAAATCCACAGTCACAACTTGCACATCAATTAATTATTTCCACAAATAAATATATTAAATAAACCATTTTTTTTTTTTTTTTAGGAATACAAATTTCCAAACGCACCAATTTGATACCTACACCAATTCAGATGGAACGCCCGTCTTCCAGTTGAGACGACCAGATGAAGAGAAACAATTATCAGCAAGCGAATATGTTGGAATCATTTCGGATGTTTTACGTATGAAAAAAAATGTTTGCATTTGTCGACATTTCCAAAATTTAGATAAAAACATGATATCAAAGTGAGTATTTAAAAAATAATAATAATAATATCTAGATAGAGCATCAAATGATAATATTTCGTCTCTTTGCAGATCAAATACTTATAAATATATCGATGTGTGGCCAACGAATTTCTTCCAGCCAGAGGAATATGATTTGTTTGACACAACAAGCCTTTTCATGCTTCAGCTAGCCTGCATTATTAATATGGTATGGTGATCTATCTAATCAGCGGTTCCCAACCCGCGGGTCGCTATCGGATATCTAAGATAAGATAAAAATTATATATATATACTCTGGGCCTCAGCGTTTTTTTTTTTTTTTTTACGGAAAAAGTAGGCCGCACATCAACAAAGGTTGGGAACCCCTGATCTAATAACTAGCTATCTCTCGGATATGACTTTCGAGTCTTTTCTCATCTAGTTAAGCTAATCATATGATTAAAAAAGAGCCAAAGTCAGAGTTAGATAGCCAAAGAGTGAAATTAGGAACACAAGCCTTGATGAATTATTTAAATTTTTAATAATTTTTATAAATAAAGTCTTTATTAAGTTGCTAACTTTCCTCAGATAGCTAATTATATGTGACAAAAACTCATTTTAGGTGTGTGGCAAAAAATAAAAAATTGAAACTTTTTCCCTTTCCAAGAACGTTCGAATTGTGTTTCCATCTTTTGTAGCCAAGAAATAAATGTAGTTTGCTAAAAAGTACTGAAATTTATTTTTAAGGTACCCAGCTGGAAACATTTGAAACTTCGTGTATTTTTATGTGAAAATGAAATTGCCCTTACACAAAATACTCCATATAGGAATAATGAAGATAAAATGAAACAGCTTTTACAACAATTGAGAATCAGCGCTAAAATATACCAGGTGAGAATGAATCAATTTGTATTAAGAGGGTTCAGGAGCGACGCTAAACGTACTTTAAAAAAAAACTAGACTATTATAATGAATTCGGTGTTTTTTTTAAATGAATTAAATTCATAAGAGATTATTGGGACATCGAGCTATAATTTTTTTAATGACTTATTAAAAAATTATCGTAATTAATTTTTTTGTTATCAAGCAAATACAAAAAAACAATCTGTCCCAATAATCTTTAATTTTTTTTAAATTTAAAAATGAATTTATTGTTATTATTAATCACATATTAATTAAGAAATTTTTAAAATAAGCTTAGATGATTTATTTAAAAACCAACTGTCAAATTAGTTCAGCATTCTTGCAATAGATGGCAGGCTAGTCTAACAGCCGATCGCCTATTGGCCTAATATATTTTGTTTATAAAAGATATAATATATAATAACATATAAATATTTATTGTTAAAAGATCAAATCAACCAAAAGCATTAAATATTATTAGCTACCATTCTGACATCTCTTGGCAAATTTTTGAATTACTTGATATTTTGGGCATACTTTTTATGACACACTACGCCCTCTTATCGGGAAAAACGTGCGTAACTACCTTCGCTCCTATTCCGCCTTAATATCTTCTTTATATAATAAAATATAATTGAAGATATATTAATATTTTCTTTGGTTGGAGATTGCCTATATCCCCAAGAAAAAAATAGAGTTTTTTTCTCGTCCTGACTGCCTACATATCAGTAGTATCATTAATATAAAAAATAACATTTTGCAGGTGCCAAGTTGGCCTCAGCAATACCAGAGCCTCAAAGGATATTCATTATTTCCTTCATCGCATGCACAAGTACTTTCCGACAACAAAGCAAGAGCATATCTTTTGAGGTACCGTAAATTCTTCGTATTTTTTTTTTTCTATAATTTTTCCAATCGAATGATTGATTGTTTGTTTTCAGCATCAATCAAATGATCCTGCAGAATTCTGACCAAGCGGCTGCCAGCTTCATTTACCTGCCGTCGCCGCCGAACGACGGGACGACGGCAGTGGCGAAGCAATACCTCAGGTTCCTCACCGAGCTCACCGCCGAGTTGCCGCCCCTGATCCTCGTGCATGGCGTCAGCGCCGTCACCTCAACCACCCTCTAAATCCTCTCTGCAATCTCAAATATTTATTATTTATTTATGCCATCATCAATGGTCCAATTTTTTATACAAGTATTAAAAAAAACAATTCAACATATCTAAGTATTAAGCAATATATATTTATATACCGACATTTTATTGATCTTAACAAAACATATTTTGATTTGAAAATTTGATAATTTTTACAGGTGTAAATTTGTTAATATTTTTTATTTATATGTCTTTTTGAAATTTTAAATTATTCTATTTTTAAAAAAAGATTTCTGTAAAATAATAGATCTAATAAAAATTTTATCTTAATATATTAAAATATTTTAACAAGAAATCTATCTTTCATTTTTCGTTTTAAGAGCTTTTTGTTTGAGTAGGCTATACGAATCGCATTTGACCTTTTTTTTTACTATCCGAGGAATCTCGTTCGAGCTTTTTTTTTTTTTTTTTGTAATTTTTCTCCGGATTTGTGATATAAAATGAATTTATTGTGAAATTTCAACAAAAAAAAGCCCGATATTTAGGTAAAAAGCCGGAGGGGCTAGGGCGCCTTTGTCGGTATCGAGGGGCCCCAAAGGCTTGATCCGCCTGTGGACCGAAAGAGGCCAAACTAATGTGGTACTTTATTTAAAGCCTCACGCTTCCTCCCTTTCTTTTTTTAATTAATACTGTATTTATAATAAAAAAGACCTAAAGTAAAAAAAACTTAAAAAAAAAAATGCTTTTATTTAAATTGAACTAAAAAGAGAAATAATTTAATTTAATTGTTCTTGTTAGGTGTATTTATTCTTTCACAATTCTAATAGTGTATAATTTCTATTGTTTATTAGCCATCAATGAACTCTTTGCATCCGGCTCGAAGGACCAACAAAAATGTTAGAGCCTAAAGGAGATATAGGAAGGGTGGAATCAGTGGACTGTATAATTGTATTTACTCCTCCAGGCAATCGTGGACTCCTCGGAAAACGGGATAATGAATTACACCGTATTTTCACAAAAATAAATAACAACGTTTAATCACAGAAATAAAAATACACTTCTTGATGTGTATATAAATATGTGCCACGCCGGTTTTGGGTGGAGAAATAAAGGATGAATAAAATGCAATGTGGAAACAATATTAGAATGGGAATAGGTTTGTAAATGATGAATTGAGTAGGCCAGGACTCAGATGGAGTGGTCTAGCACGAAAGGGCATTTAACCAAAGAGTGGTAGGTTTTGCAATGGGATACTTGAAACCAAAAAAGGGGTGTCGAGCGATTAAGTCTGGAGAGCCACGCGCGTGTCCGGAAGCAGAATGCTTAGTAGAAAGCGTGGGACGCTTCCCTCATAGATGCGATTACACCATCAAGGCGTTTCCGGTCAACTCTCCTAGTGTGTGTGGTGCGCTCTGACGGTGAGTTCCCGTAGGGAAAATGACATTTTAACAAAAATTATTCAATATTTATGACTTAAAATAAAAGCGTGGGGCGGCGCTTCGAGGTTATTCCGAGGCTATCTATAGACGATTCCAATGAGCGCCCCACGCTTTTATTTTAAGCCATAAATATTGAACAATTAAATTATTTCTCTTTTGAAGGAGGGATTGGAGGAAGAAAACGTCAGAGATGATGTTTCCAAGGCTCAGAAAAGGTCATACAATGTGGACTAAATTATATCAGAACGTTATTTAAATAATAAAAAGCTTTTTTTTTTATTAATTTTTTAAAAGTAGGGAAAATGACATTTTTAGGACAAAATTGATCAAAATCGTAAAAAATTCTTTATTAAATAAAAGAACGAAGAATTCTTTGATTCACATCACAAATAAAAAACAAAGTACAAATTTGCAAATTATTTATAAATAAAAAGTAAACATGTGCGATTATTTTTAAGAGTTTTATATATACATATCTTATGAATATTTATTTGATCCAATATAGGAATAATCTTTTTTTAGGTAAAAATCATAACATCTAAGGGAAAATATGTTTTTGTTTTTTATATATATATTTATATTTATCGGATTTTCTTTTCTACCATAAAAATACGTTTTCAAGTATTACAGGCAATATATTGATTTAATAATATACATAGGCATTTTAGTTTGCGTTTCTATTTACATGTTTTTCTATATATTTTAACAAATTCTCTTTGCTGAAAAATGTCCAAATGGTATATATGAAGCTTATTTTATTTTTAAAGCTATTCTTTCTCAGCCAGAGACCAGAGACTAGAGGAAATAGAAAATTAATTTTTATTGGACTGGTTAAGAATTGAGAAATTAACGAAAATACTATTCGATATAATCTGGTGGAAGAAGGCAGGAAAAGTGGAGAAAATTCGGGCCAAAAATGGTTATGTCAACAGTTTTCGGGGATTGCGTCCCGGGGGTCGCCCCCAAGTCAATATGGGGCCTTCTAGACCCCCCCCCCAGCCAAATTTCCTTGTGGACTATCCACCCTCAGGACCTTCAAATACAACAAAACATAAGGTCTGATTAAATATTTAAACTCTCCACACGACTCCACACAGCTTTTAATGCCTGTCAGAATTTTTCTACAATTGTCAAACAAAAAAAAAAATTGTCCCGACAATTATCGTTTCAAAAACAAAAAGTGACATATTGTCATGACAATTTTACAAAAATGTCATTTTTTTACTTGACAATTAAGTCAAGAGCGGATTTTTATGAAACAGGTATTCGACAAATTGTCACCTGTCATTGTCAGCTTTATGAAATAGGGCCCTGGAGATGTATATATAGGTTCTAAACCACTTTTTGGAGTCGCGGCCCCCTTTATACTTAACTACTGTCAATATCATATGGCCGCAAAAAAATTCGTATATGCGTGCATTTACTGTGATCCTCTGAGGATGGTCCATCCCCGAAATGTTTATATAACAATTTTTGGGCTGAATTCATGTCTATTTTCTCCACCTTATCTAAAAATATTAGAATTAGGACATCAAATTAATTTTTTCATTGATCAATTCAATTAATGAAAATGAAAATATTAAATTTCATTCAATAAAAATGCATCAGATCAAGTTGAGTGGTACAAAAAAATTTCATTGGAGGTAAAATAAATAGTTTAAAAGACAAATAGAAAATACATAAAGGTCATTCCATTTCAAATCAACACAGAAAAGTGCAATTTTCAAGCAGACCATCTCCGATTTTACTAAAATTTGGTGTGTTCATTGCAAATAATGAGAGAAGCTAATCTTACACATAAAACCAGAAGAAAAGTATAGACTATGATAACGATGAAGATGATGATTAATATAATATAAAGTCAAAGAGAAGGTATCAAGGAAACGATGATGGAAATTATTGGAACGAAGTTCTTTAACGCGGCTTACGCAGGGTGAATTGGGAGAAAATGTAACGTCACAAAAATGCGTTCCAGTGCCCGAGCTACGGTGGAGGGAAGGCGAGATTAGCCGAAGCCACGCCCACCTTCTCTTTCTATCTACCGAAGGCGGGAAATTGTTCTCCGAAGGCGAGCACGGGGTTCGAGGAGGCGCAGTCTCCTTGCTAGACCGAAAGACCGCCTTCGATCATTGATCTTTATCATGTACATTGTTTGAATATGGCCATTTGAAAGCTTGTTTCCCGATCTTTCCAAAAATACTTGGTTTATCTTTATTAGAACAGGAGTTTATGTCTGCACTGTTTGTGAAATTTTCACTACTTTTGGAAGCCATTACTTTTGTTGTACTTATTTGAGGAATTTTTAATCAAAGACCACATTTTTGTATTAAATATTTATATATTAAAAATATATAAATACTGTACAAGGTTTCGACTGCTTATTCTGCAGCTGTTATCAAGTACTGGGCACTTCTCGCATGTCCCTTACGTGCTTTTTTATATATACAGTGATGTCAGCGCCATCTGTCGGCATTTCTGTCAAGTTAGATGCCGACAGATGGCGCTGACGTCTCTGTATATAAAAAGGCACGTAAGGGACATGCGAGAAGTGCCCAGTACTTGATAACGGCTGCAGAATAAGCAGTCGAAACGTTGTACAGTATTTATATATTTTTAATATATAAATATTTAATACAAAAATGTGGTCTATGATTAAAAATTCCTCTAATAATAATATATCAAACCACAAAAGCTTTAATAAACACATTTATTGTACTTGTATAATTTGGCATTTTTCATTCTCTCATTATGTGCAAAGCACACACCAAATTTTGGTAAAATCGGAGATGATCTGCTCTAAAACTTGCACTTTTCTGTGTTGATTTGAAACGGAACGACTCATAAAAGAACGAATGGATGGGCCGTATCATAAAGTACGAGTTTTATCTTCCCTTTTGATAGCATTTTTTTAACCAACCAAAAAATTCAAATTGATGATTAGGAAAGCCTGGTACAGATCGATGAACGAGAAATGAAAACGCTGTTGGTATTTTCTGGCCAAATTTTAATACCACTATACAGTCGACGTTTCGGGGGACTCAACGCCTCCCTTCATCAGGACTAATGTGGTTTTAAATAATGAACCATCACTGGTTTAGTCATAAGAGAAAAATAGTCCAACTTCGCCTGCTAGATATGATAGATATGATATTGAGAACTCGTTTCATGAATGCCTTTCTATTTTTCTCTTATGACTAAACCAGTGAGGGTTCATTATTTAAAACCACATTAGTCCTGATGAAGGGAGGCGTTGAGTCCCCCGAAACGTCAACTGTATAGTGGTATTAAAATTTGGCCAGAAAATAACAGCGTTTTCATTTCTCGTTCAAAAAATTCAAACTCTATAATGCTTTAGGTTTAACTTTACATTTAGGCCACACTTGCTCGACTATTTTTTTTTTTTTTTCGAATTGAATGAAATTTTATTGAATGAAATTTCACACGCAGAACATGAGTTTATTCTAAATCTTACTTTTTTTTTTTATAAATAAATCGATTGGTTAAAAATTGATATAGTTAAGATTTCAAGGCACAAGTAGAAGAATATTCAATATAATAGAGTAGTCATAGAAGTGTATTTTTTATTATTTTTAATATCATTTTAAAAATCAAAGAAATTTTCTAAAAAAAAAAACAAAAAAACATCCGATCATTCGTTGTATTTAAAAATGAATTAGAGAGATGTAAAAATAAAATATGTTTTCCATTCATTCTACAATAGGCTCTATGAAATCGTGATCCCTGTCGAAATTGATATCAAAACTGACACTTTTATATATAAGTCATATAATAATCAAAATTAGATGCCGTTAATTCAGAAAAAATATTCACTTTTAGTGTTTATTTGCAGATGAAAACAACAAAAACAATTGATTCTTAATTTTGTTGGCCACCTTCAAGAAATAAATCATTTTCAAAAAGCAATGAATACAAAAAATTTAAATGTACCGCTATGTAAAAAAAAAAAATAAATAAATGATTAAAATGAAATCTCCAATACTTTTTGTTTAAAATAAGGAAGTTCCCGCGCCGCACTCTATAAAATCAAATTAACGTTGAAACGTTCAAGAAATAAGAATCAATTTGTTTGTTTTTTCAACAACCTTCACTTCCATCTGCAAATAATCTTGAATATTTTTTTTTTTCTGATTTCATATTAATATAATGCTAATTTTATTTATAGGCCTATATATATATATATGATTTTGTCCCCAAAATGTTAATATTAATAGGTTTTTTATGTTAATAGAAAACCAAGAAATTGTTTGTTTTTAGGCAATGTTTAAAGATAAAAACGGAGAAACGATGACGCTTTTCTGGTAGAACAAGTGATGCAAGTTATTCTTAAGAAAGCATCATTTCTCTTTGTTTGTTTGTTGTTGCCGTCTTAAAAAAAGACAAAATTTGCACTTGTGTCATTGGGGAGCTTTGTTTTTTTCTTTTTCAAATTAAATCTTTATTTTTAGAGCGTATAATTTTTTGAAGGAAATCCAGGAGGTTTGGGAGCGTACAAGTATTACGTAACGCAATTTTTAAAGATTTTTGACCCCCCCTCCCCCCATGTAACGCGCCATAACATTTTTCTGGACCCCCCCCCCTAGACGTTACGTAACCCTCAAGAGGCCATTTTTATCTAAAAGTCACAATTATGTTGCGCAAAATATCGGAGTCGCTAAAATACCAGTTACGTAACGCGTTGTTCAACCCCCCCCCCCCCTCCCCCCAAATTGCGTTAGTAAGGTACGCTTCCTTTACTCGAATTTTATGTTGCAGTAATCGAAGAAAATAATTATCGTCGGGGATGGATTTATTGGAATGACTAAATTGGAATTATACAGTTTCGGTCAACAATATGACCATCATCAGGCCTGTGAAAACTTAGACAAATGATAATATATAAGCAGTAGCGTATCCAGGTGGGGCGCTCGCCCCCCCCCCCTCCCGCCCCAGGCGTATCAAGACCTTGGCGCCTCTCGCGCATCCGGTTTTCCGGCTTTTTCTCAAAATCTCCTGCTTTTTTTTTGAAATTTCATAATAAATATATCACAAATCCGGAGAAAAATTACAAAAAAAAAAGCTCAAATGAGATTCAAATACTAAAAAAAAAAAAGGTCGAACGAAAAACGGCGGCGCCCCAGTTGAGCTTCGCCCCCTCCGCCCAGGCTAGTTACGCCGCTGTATATAAGTTGTTGCTCGTTCCAGAGGATCCCCAAAGAACTATATCCTGTACTAAAGATGGCCAGGCGTTAAACCGGCCGAAATATTTTCAAATTATATGGTATAAGGCGATTCCTGAAAATTTTTGCTGTTTTATTTCTCCCGTCAAAACTTAGAAAAATTTCATATATATATATGTGAAGACCATCTTCATGAGTATAATATAAAATTTTTATTTTTCATTTGGTAACGAAAAAAAATTTTAATCTTATATTAAGATGGTCTTAACATCGATATATATATATGTGACCGTCCACATGAAAAGGTACCAAAGAAGTTTTCACAGCCCTGATGATGGTCATATTATTGACCTAAGCTATATAATTCCAATTTAGTCGTCAATTTTGAGACTGGATGATCCTCGAACCAGAAAAATTCCCCCGGGAATCGGACCCGAGTGAGGGGATATTCTTTGTTTAATTATAGGCCTTATCACAATGAATATTTTCTTTTCATTCATTTAAGGTGCGCGTCTCGAAAAACCGTTATCAGCGCTGGTTACTCTAGGCGGCAAGAGATGGCGTTAGTTAAACAAGCGTTTTATTCCGAAAGTTTCCAGCTAATTAATTATTTTTTTAACACGCCCGCACCTTAATTGAACAAAAATTCGACATAAAAAAAATCAAATCAAATTGTGATATGTATTATCACCTTATTAATTTTATCGGTACATTTATCCGTATTTCATGAATTCAGTATCAAAAAGTATTTATTTATTTACAATTTTTCAAGATTTCAATATTATTTTTTTCTCTCTTGTTATTAACGTATTTACAGATGTCATCACGAATGAATGTTCTCTATAATTGGCAGCATTTAATAACAATTATATATATATATTTTCTACTTTACATTTATTATTAAAAATTATACGTTTGACAATCATTTGCACCTAATTACGTTAAATTTCATTCTTTTTTTTTTTTTTTTTGAAATGATTGTTTCGAATTGTTTATCTCATCGCATTATGGAAGCACCTTATATTGAGTTTTTCTTTTTTTTTTAATCCGTCTTTTTTACTTTGTTTTTATTACCAAACCAGTTTATTTATTTATTTTTGAGTATTTGTAATTTGAGATTGTATGAGAATGAAATATAGAAAAGAAAAAAAGAACACTTTTAATCACCAGGCCGGTATCCAATATTCTTTCGTTTGAGAAACATGTAAATTTCTTTGAATGTTGGCCGACTCGTTTCATCTCGTCGCCAGCATTCACACATCAGGTCGTACACTTCGATTGGACAAATCGTTGGCTTCGGCAACAACACCTGCAAAACAAAACAAAAAAAGAAATAATTAACAGAACAATCCAAAAATAGAATTATAATTTAGATGTGGCATTCAACGTCAACTCGACCATTTTTGATTTGGCAAACATAACCTTAAAAAGAAATTAGGGTTATGTTCAGGTTAGGAGGTGCGCCATCTTGTTGACAAATCATAACCCTAATTTGAGCAAGCGGGACTTCTTCGAGGAGTTCAAATAAATGATTTTAAAGGAAATTAAAAGACATTTTCCAATATTTAGCATATTTTTTCCATTTATTTACATATTTTGTTTTGCGTTTGGACATTTTTTTCAATTATTTTGTCTATAATAAATATTTTTTTTTTTTTCGTTATCAGATATTTTGGAATAAAAAGAAAACTACCACAGATAGATATAGACAACCTTATATCAGCTGAAAGATAATAAAATTTCACGTCCCATGGCATAAAAAAAGTAGCATGTTCCATTTGAAAAAATGAAGTTACTCATGATTGAAATTTTCCAAATTGGCATGGCCATTTCTCCCAACATAAGAATAATTCCGAGTTCCCCATCTGGCCTACATTAGTACATTTCAATGTTAGTGAAATCACAAAAGAACAGCCCCCTAGGTTTTATGGTTAACGCGACATTCAATTTTTTTTCAGACAGCAGTTTTTTCATAAAAATCCGATTTTCGGCTAAACGGTTTGGTTTGGAATACATTGCATGACATAAAGTCATACTAAAATTGGCCGTAGAATCCAAATATGCAATAATATACAGGGCGTTCCATTTAAAAAAACATAACTTTGATATGGACCACCCTGTATATGAGGTGCAATTGAAACAAAAATATTTTAAATTTGTAGCCCTAAAGGCTCCACATTATGTGCAATCAACAAACTTTAAAAATGTCCGTTAATAGGCCCACAATCTTCCGTCCACGCACTATTGGCCCACCCGGTATATGAATTTTTAAAGGTCGCTCAAAATTGTTTTTAATTTGTTATTGCATTGCTTTCGATGTTTTCGTATCAAAGATTTAATAAATTTTTTTCTTTTATAAAAATTTAAATTGGCTGTTATTTATTAATCTTAAGGAAGGTAGATCTGCAGCCAGGAGAATAAAAAACTATTTTAATTTCTTTTGGCCGACGTTTCGGACGCCAATCGCGTCCTTCTTCGGGATCAAAGATTGTTAAAAAGCACACATGGGTGGAATGTATAAAATATGTGAACAATATTGACAAAGGCATCCTTTTGTGTATGAGAATAGTTCTCAAAAAGATGCCATTGTCAATATTGTTCAAATATTTTATTTATATAAACTGGTAAAACTTGAATACCTGTAATTCGCCACCATAGTACATATGTTCAGCATTTCGGATAACTTGTTCATTAGAGAGTTGTTGAAAAGGCTTTTCTCTTGCTAATGACAAAATCTCCCAGAGAGTAACGGCAAATGACCAAACGCTGCTCGGGCAAGTATATCGATCCTGAAAACAAACAAACAAAACTTAATTACTAATTTGTTCGTTCGTTTTTCTCTCCTTTTTATTTATTTAAATAGATTACCAAGAGGATGCTCTCCCAAGGCAGCCAACGAATCGGAGCTGGAGGACGGCCACCGATCTCGCTGTAGTCTTTTCGATAAAGTGGACTGCATGCTGCGATATCCGCTATTTTCACTATATACCCTCGTCCGACGAGACAATTTCTTGCGGCGAGATCTTTATGGACTACATGCCGCGATTCTAGATAACGCATTCCAGATGCCACTTGGGTCGCCATGAACATTAAACATCCATAACTGAAAAAAAAAATTGAAAATTTTACTTAAAAAGAGATTGCTAAGGATCTTGGACATATTTAATAAAAAAATTTGATTCAGGAGGTAGAAGTTACGCATGTTTTTGCCGATAAGAGGGAGTTGTGTGTCTTAAAAGGTAAGCAAAAAAAAAACAAACACCTATTACGAAAATTTGCCAAAATATGTCAGAATGGTAGCTAATAATATTTAATGCATTTGGTTGATTTTCATTGATTTTTTAACAAACAATACTTTATAAATGTTATTATATATATGGAAGGAAACTGAGAATGAAACCAGCATATAATGAACGGCTCTCACATCAATTTAATATGTAGATATTTCGACCGGCATCACGCCTGGTCATCATCAGTACAGAAAAAATGATTTTTTGGAGGGTCCGTGTCAATTAGAAAAAAAAAAATTGTTTAGAAAAATATCTATTAACATATTGATTGACTCGGGCCCTCCAAAAAATCATTTTTTCTGTACTAATTAAATTAAATTGATGTGTGAGGCGTCCATCTTACTACGTTTCCTTCCATATGTATATGATCCAGAGAAAAATCCTAATCGTAAAGTTATTATATATTATGGATCTTTTATAAAAGCATAGGCTAGATCAGTGGCGTAACGTTTTTTAGCTGGACCCCCCCGCAACCTTTATTCCGGGCTCCATTATTAGACCATACAAAAAATATTTTTAAAATACCGTATATCCCTGAACCCTGAGGGCCCGTGCCCTCTCAAAGAGAAATTTTCATTATTTTTTTTTTATCTAAATTTTTCCGTTTTTATCGGAGCTACAGTTTTTTAGCCCGGCCCGGCCCGTGGGCCCCTTAAGGTCCGGGGCCCCCGCATCGCGGGGTCTGCGGGGGCGTACGTTACGCCACTGGGCTAGATATAGGCTAATTGGGAATCGTCTGTTAGACTAGCCTGCCATCTTTTGCAAGAGTGCTGAACTATTTGACACATAATTTTTAAATATATCTACTAATAAATTTTCTTAATTAATATCTGATTAATAGAGACCGGACAAAAAAGCATAAAAAAATGAAAAAAAAAGTGCTTAAAAAGCATAAAAATCTTGAATAATAAGTTGTTAAATAAGCATAAAAGTTGAAAAAAAGCATCTAATAAGCCATTTTTACTCATACCAATGGCGTATACAAATTTTTTTTAAAGAAAAATTGCGAAAAATTTTGTTTTTGCGGAACCAAATTTTTTCACCCTGATGAAAAAATTTTTTTCCAGGGCTATATTTTTTCGCACTGCGGGGTTTTTGAAAAAATTTTTTTTTTTTTTGGGGGGGGCCCCTCCCCCTTATATACGTCCCTGGTGTATGCGTGTGTGAATGGGAAAAAAGTGTGTTTTTTAATAAAAAAAAAAAAATTATAAATATTCGTAAAATAAGTTCAAATAAGCATGAAAAGGAAAAAAAGCATGAAAACTCAAAAAAAGCATAAAAAATGCAATCTCAATACACTTAGTTTTTCCTAATTCGTATAGAAATTAAATATCTAATGGTTGCTTACAGGGGCGTAGCGAAGAGATTTTTTAGGGGGGGAGAAGGCCAAAAATGCCAACAAAATTTAATCAATTTGCCAACTGTACAATTCACATCCTTTTTCTTCCTATATATATTAATTTACTAGAGGCTAAACCCGACGCCCCTTAGTCGCTATATGACATGTTCGATGTTTTATGTCCCCTCCCCCTTCACTTTGCTATTTTAATATTAAAAAACTAAAGGATTAAACAATATTTTTGATAGAAATATAATTAAGGCAAGATTTTTTTCAATTGAGAAATTCCCATATAATTACAAAAAGGTCAAATGATTTTCACGCAAGGGGAAAAAATTTTCCCCAGGGCGGAAAAAATTTCGTTTTGATAGGGAAAAAAAGAAGGGTGCCGCTAGTGAGTAATATTATTCTCAACGCACCTTTGGGGTGCCGTGGACTTCAAAAGGTTGGGAAACGCTCGTCTAATATGTAATTTACCGGGGTGTTTTAAGCAATTCCTGGGTTTTTATATAGGATACCCTAATTCCAAAAATACCATAAGTTTTTCTCCATCAAATTTAGTTTTAGAGATTTAAAGAAAATTTTAATAGAAAATGAGCTCTAGAGCGACTCTTATTTTGAATTTTCTGGCTTTACCCATTAAAAAGCAATACTTTAGAACCTCGCTTAGGGTGCCCCTTCATAACAAGCAATTTGCATAACAAGCAAAAAAAAATTGTAAAAATATGACTTGCTTAACGAGTGACGTTTCGCATAACGAGTGGAGAGGAGAGAGAAAGTCCCGGATTGTGCTCATGTTACATCAGTCTGTGTCATGAGGGGACAGCTCTAAGGGGAGAATGTTAGTGTTTCGCATAACGAGTGTTTCGCTTTTCGAGTATGATTCTGGAACGAATTATGCTCGTTAAGCGAAGTTCCACTGTACATAGAAATATAAAGTTTCAGCCCAATTTAGTGGTGCAAAACACGGCTAAAATTTTAAAAAAATCGAATTTTTTTTCAGTTTTTTAAACTTTGGACACCCCTAATAGGTAGAATCTTTTACCATCACTGAATGCAAAAAAACATATATTTACGATATTCTGTAGTTCTTTCACTTTCTAAAAATCTAAAGAAATTATGAACAAAATAGTTATCAAAGTCAATTTTGTTAAAAAACAAATATAAGAAAATTTTATGATAAAGATGGAGTTTTGAGCCAAGAATTTAGAGCTATTCTTGGGTATATGCAGGGCCGCAGACAGGGGGGGCAGGGGGGGCTATATCCCCGGGGCCCGGGCCCTCCGAGGGGGCCCGGGGCCATTGCGCTCCCACCTTAAAATTCGAATGAAAATTAAGTTTCATGGTTAAAATTTCAATTCAAAAAAATCATTTTCTTGAAATTTTTTTCCTCAAGGGGCCCGGGCCCTTTAAGCTCAAATCTTAAAATTTCAATTCAAAAAAATCATTTTCTAGAAACTTTTTTCCTCAAGGGGCCCGGGCCCTTTAAGCTCAAATCTTAAAATTTCGTTATCAATGAATTATTTTATTTTATTTTTTTTTTTAACTTTTTTCGGCTACAGAGGCCAGGTCTAGAAAATTCAAAATAAGAGTCGCTCTTGATCAGATTATTTATTAAAATTTAATTTTCTCTATATCTCAAAATCTAGAGCCGATGGCGCAAAATTGATGGCATTTTTGGAATTAGCGCTTCCAGGACCTAAATTTCAAAAAACTTTTTTGTTGACCTGTATAAAATTTATATTTCTATCAAAAACATTGTTTAATTGGAATTCCTTTTTTTACAATTATAGTAAATAAAGAAAATTATTCCATTTCAAATTACAAATGAACGACTGAGGTTTCTTTTATTTGTTCAAATATTTTATTTTTCCCTTTTAAAATAATCCTAATGATTTTCTCTGTGTTTGTATTACATTGTATAATAAATTTATATTCAGTAAAAAGAAAATAAATTTATTTATTTGAAAATTAAAAAAAATTTTTTTTTAATAGATGAGAATATAAAAAAAGAAAATTTAATTTTTTTTTTTAAATTAAAACAAATTAATTTCTGTTAAATAAACTTTATTTTGCCAACTGGTCTTTGATTTTGCCAACATTTGCCAACTCGATCCGACCTGGGGGGGAGACTCCCCCCATCCCCCCCCCTTGGCTACGCCCCTGGTTGCTTATAAAATTGAGCAATAAGCATTTTGCTTAAAATCCGGTCTCTACTGATTAATAATAACAATAGATGCATGTTTAAATTAAAAATTATTGGGACAGATGTTTTGCTGTTTTAGATTGATAACAAAAAAATTAATTTCCTTAATTTTTTAATGTCTTTAAAAACATTATAACTCTCTGTCCCAATAATCCTTTATGAATATAATTCATTTAAAAAAAACCGCATTGAAAAATTCCTAATATTAGTCTAGTTTTTTTTTTAAGTACAGTGAGGGACAATATTAAGTCCCACCCATGCGGTTTCTACTTGTTTTTAAAAAAAGATTATATATTTTTTAATGGAAACCTTCATGGTTCAAATCTAGAAAATTTCCAATAAAGATTTTCATTTTTTTTTATAAAAACAATGAAATTATCACAAGTAGAAAATGCATGAGTGGTGCTTAATATTGTCCCTCACTGTACGTTTAGACGACGCTCCTACACCCCCTTAAATGCCCCCTCTCGTAAAAAGAACAAAAATTGCTCACGATATTTTTAGGCCGTTAAATCATCTTAAATTTAACTAAATAATATTTTTCAAGTGTATAAAATATTCAAAATTCCTAAATGGAATATCGATAAAATATATACGTGTTAGAATGTTAATAACTGGGATAATATTGCAATCCTCTGGAGAGCCATGATGCTTCGTTCGCTTAATAGATCTAAATACATATATGCAAATGTAGGTGTATATATATATATTGTCATTTAAATAAATTATGCATCACCTGAGTCCTTGTAAATTGGTAGCTGAGCCTCGTAGCGACGTGGCTGTCTTTGGAACGCGGTATTGCAAATAATGGGCGAGATCGCCCATTTCCGGATATTCAAACACCGCCCAATGGGGTTGTTCGTTTGTACAAACTGCCAATAATTTTGTAATATTTGGATCGCTGAGTGCAGCAAGAAATCGCAATTCACGAATGCTATCCAGTCCAGCTAAGGTGTCCGCTGCTGTGGTCCTGACAGCCACCAGGCGGCCAGCTTCTGGCACCAATTCGGATAAGCCGTTCCCTTCGCAAACCACCACCTGCAAAACACACAATGATTATTGTTTTGGACTTAAATCGTGATTTATTTTTAGTAAATAATAATACAAAAAGTGTGTGTTATTAATTGATAAACTTTACAGGGGGAAAAGCTGCAGAGAGTCAGAGATTTCAAATATCTGGGCTCCATTGTGGCTAGTGAAGGGGGTCTTGATAAACACAGGATTCAAGTTTGTTGGATGAATTGGAGAAGGGTATCTGGAGTCCTGTGCGATAGAAAGATAAATGCCAAGGCAAAGGGAAAAATTTTTAAAACTGTAGTGCGACCCGCGATAATTTATGGCAGTGAGACCTGGCCGATAAAGAAAGCACAGGAAAGAAAGTTGGATGTGGCGCAAATGAGAATGGTGAGATGTTTGTTTTGTTTTTTTTTCATTCAGGGAACGGATTGTATTAGGAGTGTCCAAGGTGTAAAAAAAAACTGTAAAAATTCTATTTTTCTAATCTTTAAGCCGTTTTGGGCTCCACGAAATTACCTTAGATGAAACTTTAATATTTCTCGTAGTATATAAGTAATAATGAGGAGAAATACATAAGCCAAAAGCAAATAAAGAAAAAAATATTCTTCTTTTTTCTCTTTATTTAATAGGCCTACCTATATCTATTACATTTATTAGATTCCTTGCAAAATGAATAAAAGTAAACGTGGACCGTAGGCTCAGTGTAGAGTTCTATCCTCTTGTAGGGACCAGGAATTCGCTTTCTTTTACATTCAATCAATATTTCTGGTTCTATAAGCTTTCAAAGATTATATTTTGTCGACGTTTAGCACTCATGAGGTGTTGTTAAAATATCAGTTGACATAATAATGTAGCAATGTCTTGGCTTGAAAATTCCCTTTAAGGTTAGAAGTAAAAACATGTTTATTGGGAAAAAATTGGAGAAGACTTTTGGATAACACTAAATCCATTAAACTTCACTATATACTACTTAATGTCTAAAAAAAAGAAAAGTAAGAAAATAGTTAATTAAATTAAAAGACTTTGTAAGAACGTTCATCATACCATAAAGAGCAATGACATCCTTCATTTCCAATTTATTTTATTCAAGATATAAGTCCAATTCTATATAAAATAATCATTAATTTAGATAATCATATTAAATACTTAAGTAATTTATTTATTTTTATAAATATACTAATGGCATCTGAGAGCTTGTTGAAACCGTTGCGCCTCTAGCGGAGAAATTAGTAAATTCTTTTTTTTTATGTAAAAAATAAATTTTTTTTTTTTCATATAAATTTGTTTAAGGTTGTTCGGATAGTACATCGTAAGTCATAATAGAATCTAAATTTTTTTTTTAAATAAAATTAAAAATTTGAATGCCAAAATTCCTTATTATAATTTAGTCGTGACCTATCATAGTTTATAATTGGATTAAGTTAATAATTTAATTACCAAAAATAATAAATGAATGACTTTCGACTTGAGTAGTTTTTCACGTAATATAGAACTGGCAACATTGCATTCATCAACTATCTATTTTAAATCTTAAACGCCTTAAATTTTATTTTATTTAATATATTACAATGTTTAATGCAAATCAGTTTAAACACAATGGACGATTTGCGAGAAAAAATATTGTAAAATTGAAAAAAAAATGTATCTGACATAGAGATAAGACACTTGTGTTATGCGACGTTGCCAGGCTGGTCTGACTCTCGAGAATTCATTATTACTTTCTCTTACCTATGTATATATGTAATATATATATAGAGAGAAAGTATTGGTTCATGTCAAAAATTCGATGTCGAGATTTTGATGGATCTTCACGTTTTGAGGTCCCCTGAATCCAAAAAAGTGGTTTTCGCGACATGGTCTGTCTGTGGGTGGGTGGGTGGGTGGGTGGGTGGGTGTGTGGGTGTGTCTGTGTTCAATTTTAAGCATGAAGGAATTGAGCTATGAGGCTGAAATTTTATATTTAAGTTAAACACCCCCCGGGACCGGAAAAATAAGCTTTTAATCAAAATCGGCCAAAGAGTACTAGTACTTTACTGATGTACTTTTTCAGTTTTTTTTCGATTTTCTCAAAATTCGCTCTAACGATTTTGATTAAAATTCAAAAATCAATTATTTTTTAGATGCTCTTTCAAATGTATATTCTCGTTTTGCCCTCAAAATTGTTTGAAGCACACTTTACTCTTGTGCTTCATAGGAAAGATAGGAGAAATGGTTGCCATGGTAACAAAATATAAATATTTTCCCATACTTATAAATTTTACATCTTGAATTCAATTGTACCCTACTGTCGGAAACTAAATACATGTCGACACAAAAAATCTGGTGTGACAAGCACAGTACACAACTTTCGATTACCGAAGGTAAGAGAAAGTTGTGTGCTGTGCGCCAGTCACACCAGATTTTTTTAAATATTAGCGACTGTCATTTTGGAGAATTTTTTTGACTTTCTTGTTAAAATATCTTTAAAAGCGGTCAGAAGAAACTTTTTGATTTTATTTTTAACATATTCCTGGGAAGTGAATTAATAAAATGTAAGTTTTTTTGTTTTTGTATCATTTGCACAGATGCCTATATAATTCGATATGTGTGCGTTTCGTCGTTATTCCCCATAGGCTACATGTTAAATTTCAATTTTTTAAAAATTAATTACACGATAACCCTGTGTCAGATCTGCTTCAAAATTTTATTTTATACGTATTTGATAGTGATTAATAACATATTAAAAAATTAGCTTTTAATCTACTCAAGTGCTTTAATGTCCGAACAACCTTAATTATTTAAAAATTATTATTATTTTATCTAAAACTGTATTTTATAATATTTAATAAATTTTAAATAAAAATGTGTGTATTTTTGAGAATAAAAAAAAAAGTGCTGCAGGTGGATTTGAACTCGCGAATTTTAATTACCAGGAGGACTAATTAACTACTTCAGCCAACACTTTCTTAATTTTTTCAGGGAAAATTAGCCATATAAGAAACATAAAATAAAAGAAGTATTAAAAAAATTTTAATAATGCACATATGATATATCATTTTTTAATGTGTTTTATGCAGATTAATAATTGATAATCAAAATTTCTATAGAATGGATAGTTTTTAAATAATTCAATGGACAAACGTCAGAGTGTTTATGCCTTAATGTAATTAAACCAAAAACTCTATCTAACTTATGATACATGTTATTAATTCTTGAATTCCCCCTGATTCCAAAGAACTAAAGCCCTTTTAATTATATGATCTAATTTGGGAGTTATTGGCGATCAAAGTTAAGCTTATTTTCGATCTTAATGACACATGAACACTCAATTCTATATATTATCGAAAAAGCTTATTTAGCATTGTCTGATTAAAACCAAATTTTTACCAGAGATATATAATTAAATAATGAGTTTTTTCTCAAGTTTCATTGAGATTGGTAAAGAAATAAATAAAATATTCACTATTTTGTAAATTGAGTTTTAGAATTTGGGATCTCCGTTGAAGCCCAGAGCCGGTTCATAGACGGCTCTCTTTACGCATCCGGGATCCCGAATTCCCAAAACTCAATTTACAAAATAGTCAATATTTTATTTATTTCTGTACCAATCTCAATGAAACTTTAGAAAAAACTCATTATTTAATTATATATCTCTGGTAAAAATTTGGTTTTAATCAGACAATGCTAAATAAGCTTTTTCGATAATATATAGAATTGAGTGTTGATGTGTCATTAAGGTCGAAAATAAGCTTAACTTTGATCGCTAATAACTCCCAAATTAGATCATATAATTAAAAGGGCTTTAGTTCTCTGGAATCAGGGGGGAATTCAAGAATTAATTACATGTATCATATGTTAGATAGAGTTTTTGGTTTAATTACATTAAGGCATAAACACTCTGACGTTTGTCCATTGAATTATTTAAAAACTATCCATTCTATAGAAATTTTGATTATCAATTATTAATCTGCATAAAACGCATTAAAAAATGATATATCATATGTGGAATATTAAAATTTTTTTAATACTTCTTTTATTTTATGTTTCTTACATGGCTTATTTTTCCCTAAAATAATAAAGTAAAGGATGGCTCAAGTGGCTAATCTAACCTATATTTTTTCCATTCTCACGTAACCAAACTTCGCGAGTTCAAATCCACCTCGTGCACTTTTTTTTTTTTTTAAATCAAATTATCAATTTCCTTTTATTTTTAATGCTAACTTATAATTTAATTTATCTGTCATTATAACGAGATTTGTGGAATATAAATTTTGGTAACCCTATGTTTAGGGAATTTTGACAAATTTTTAAAGAACTTTTTTTACTTTCTCTTACCTATGTATATATGTAATATATATATAGAGAGAAAGTATTGGTTTCATGTCAAAAATTCGATGTCGAGATTTTGATGGATCTTCACGTTTTGAGGTCCCCTGAATCCAAAAAAGTGGTTTTCGCGACATGGTCTGTCTGTCTGTCTGTCTGTCTGTCTGTCTGTCTGTCTGTGTGTGTGTGTGTGTGTGTGTCTGTGTGTGTTCAATTTTAAGCATGAAGGAATTGAGCTATGAGGCTGAAATTTTATATTTAAGTTAAACACCCCCCGGGACCGACAAAATAAGCTTTTAATCAAAATCGGCCAAAAAGTACTAGTACTTTACTGATGTACTTTTTCAGTTTTTTTCGATTTTCTCAAAATTCGCTCTAACGATTTTGATTAAAATTCAAAAATCAATTATTTTTTAGATGCTCTTTCAAATGTATATTCTCGTTTTGCCCTCAAAATTGTTTGAAGCACACTTTACTCTTGTGCTTCATAGGAAAGATAGGAGAAATAAATGGTTGCCATGGTAACCGAATTTAAATCTTTTTCTTTTTATTAGATTAAAAATCAATTATTATTTAAATTCCCATTTTTTTTTTCGGAGAAAACATATCTCTCTCTCTCCACAAAACTATCTTCTCTCTTTCTACGCGTTTTAAATTTTTCTACCTTATCTTCGCATTTGACCAATGTTAATTTCCTATAGGGATTTGTATGTTAATTTCGATCCAAAAGGGGGTCCCCTTTGGAACTTTTTAGGCATTTAAAATTTTTTTTTCCAATTCTTATGAAATTTTGTATTTATTTACGATTCTATATTGTGTATAAAATGTCCAAATATGAGATTAAAATTTTGAAAAATAACCATAGTTTATTTCAAGCAATCAACATGCAAGTTTGAAACTAAGGTGCTATGGGAAACTAAATATATCTCGACACAAAAAATCTGGTGTGACCAGCACAGTGCACAACTTTCTCTTACCGAAGGGTAAGAGAAAGTTGTGTGCTGTGCGCCAGTCACACCAGATTTTTTAAATTTATGTTGGCATGCAGGCCACAATTTTAACCAATTGCTTTGGTTGGAGTTGGAGAGCGAATCTAGAGGAGGGACTGAGTTATAGTGTTGAGTCCTCTTGAGGGGCGTGGCTTATTCATTTTACTTTCTCTTACCTATGTATATATGTAATATATATATAGAGAGAAAGTATTGGATTCATGTCAAAAATTCGATGTCGAGATTTTGATGGATCTTCACGTTTTGAGGTCCCCTGAATCCAAAAAAGTGGTTTTCGCGACATGGTCTGTCTGTGGGTGGGTGGGTGGGTGGGTGTGTGGGTGGGGTGTGTCTGTGTTCACTTTTAAGCCTGAAGGAATTGAGCTATGAGGCTGAAATTTTATATTTAAGTTAAACAGCCCCCGGGACCGGAAAAATAAGCTTTTAATCAAAATCGGCCAAAGAGTACTAGTACTTTACTGATGTACTTTTTCAGTTTTTTTCGATTTTCTCAAAATTCGCTCTAACGATTTTGATTAAAATTCAAAAATCAATTATTTTTTAGATGCTCTTTCAAATCTATATTCTCGTTTTGCCCTCAAAATTGTTTGAAGCACACTTTACTCTTGTGCTTCATAGGAAAGATAGGAGAAATGGTTGCCATGGTAACAAAATATAAATATTTTCCCATACTTATAAATTTTACATCTGAATTCAAATATTCCCTACTGCCGGGAACTAAATACATGTCGACACAAAAAATCTGGTGTGACAAGCACAGTACACAACTTTCGATTACCGAAGGTAAGAGAAAGTTGTGTGCTGTGCGCCAGTCACACCAGATTTTTTCAATAGCTTCGAACTGAATGGTTTTTGACGCCCCCACCTGGATACGCTACTGGTGGGGATGATCGTAGGTGATGGCATTTATTTAGTGACAGATTATTGCTGCATACCTCGCCTGCATGACACTGCCCCATCTGTTCAAGAGGCCGTAGACAGTATCTCGGCACTTGGAGCAATTCCGCACATTCGCCCCGTGGGGCTTTATAGCCAGCAGCCATCGTCGGCGCTAGATGCCAGGCGACAGCAGGGGGTGGCGCTCCTCGGTGCTTGTCGCCGCCTCCACCCCCCCTCGGGGCTGTATGATATCGTTTACGGCCCGTACCGCTATGCCGATGACCTCCACCTCGGAGGGAGCTCAGGCTACCGCCTCCACCGCTCACAGACGAGGTCAGAGGTGACCGTGGCGAACTTAATTCCAACTCCAAATTCGCATCGTCCGTGTCCGGAGAGTGTGGCACTGAAACAAATTTAAGATTAAAAAAAAATGCCTGGACTCCCTGTGAGTCTGAATGAGAAAAATTTGTGTTTTTTAATAAAAAAAAAAAAAAAAAAAAAAAAAAAACTATTCTTTATAATAATATATTTGTAAATAATTTAATAAAATAATTTTTTTCATCATCTTATTAATTTTTTCATTAAATTATTTTTTTCAAAATTTATTGTTTCAAAGAGTAAAAACAAAAAGACGCCCGCAGAGCGCTCTAGCGGAGAACAAGCCAATCAATCAGTCTCGCTTCCAATTCTCCACCCGTTCGGTTCGTTTTCGTATAAGTGATTTTATTTAGTGCTTTAAAAAATTATAAAATGTGTTCAGTGAGTTTATTTTTCATTGTGATGTGTCTTCAAGTATTCAATTTTACATCGTGAAGCGCCTGCCATCGCCTTTGACTCAGGTAGATTGAAATTTATTTAATCAACTCCCTTCAAGCCAAGCCAAGAACATGGCTGGTGCGAATTATTATTAAAAAAAAATCGACTAGAAAATAATTGTGTTCTATTAGAAATTATTTTATGGGCGTTTGTTAAGAAGGATATTTGATCCAAGTGTGAGTGTCGTTACTGGGAATTTTTTATTTTCTGTTTATTATTATTATTTTTTTTTTTAAGGAAATGTTTATAGATAATATAAAAATATCCTAGATGATTTTTTATTGAGTTCTTCCGGCAGGCGATCTGCTTACTTAAATACATTTATATTAATATCATTTTTTTTTAGAGTAATAATTTTCCAATTTTGTTATTACATTGGTTAACAAAATTTGTATATAAATTAACTGTACACTAACAAGTGTTTTGATTAAACGCACAAATATCGGAACAAATTTATTTTGAATCATCGTTCTTATAGACTATAATATTTTTCATTTTATTTAATTCAATTATTAAATAATAAAAAATTAAGAATGGAAATTCTTTTACTTTTAATTGTCGTTCTATTTTTAGACGACAATCAGAAGGAAAGGCAGGGGGGCGGGAGGGGGGAGGGGGAGGGAGGAGGCGCCAATCGTTTCTTAAACAGTTCTCACATTCGTCCCGCCTAATTATTTTTTATTATAGGGCCTAATTAGTTTTTATTTATTTAGTGATTTATGTTGTGATGATATGTGTTTCTCAATTAATTAGATAATCTCTTTGAAATGCTATTTATATTATATTTATAATATAAATACCAAATCCTGACAAATAAAATTTTATTTTATTTCTTTACCTTGCACCTCAATCTGCAAAATGGTTTTAAGCAAAGTAAACCTCTGGTTGTACGGCTTCTATAAATTATTAAATAAATAAAAACTATTAATTTAAATAAGATATAAAGTTAATTAGGCGGGACAAAAGTGAGAACTGTTTAAGAAACTCACCTCCCCCTCCCTACTTGCTCTCTCTCTCTCTCTCTCTCTCTCTCTCTCTCTCTCTCTCTGGCCACTTTTGAACCCGACCATTTTTGATTTGGCTGAAACTTTGTCATCTTTTTATACCCTATTGAAAACGTGTCTGAGAATTTTTTCAGATTTTTTGACCCATTTTGATATAGCATTTTCAAAAAAACATTTTTTTAAAAAGACTTTTTTTTTTAAATAACCGTAAAACTGACTGTGAATCGAACCCAGGATCTCCAGCCTTTCCGGGACATCGATGTGCTGGCCTGGTGCAATGGTCAGCACATCGATACCCGGGAGGACTGGAGATCCTGGGTTCGATTCCCGGGGGTCATGGGGCGTTTGGCCTCACCAACAAAGAACATACTCACGCTCTTGTTAAATATATCAATGACTCAGTTAAAGTCCGAATCGAGGTATTTTGATTAGTAATATCTTATTCAAATGTATAAATCTTGAATAAGGTATAAAAGATGTACAAGTTTTTTTTTTATTAATTTAGAAACGATACTAGCAGGGGGCTTCGCCCCCTGGACAGTGGCGTCATTTGGGGGGGCAGGGGGGCATTTGCCCCCCCCCCCCCAAGGGCTCTGATTTTTATAAAATTTTATATTATTCTAAATAAAATACTCCAAAATACATCTACGAGTATACGAACTGTACAAAATCAAACAATTAATTAAATTAAATATGTTTTGGCCAAATTTGAGTACCCATTTGTAAGTAAATTTTAAGAAAAAAAAAATGTTTGCCCCCCCCCAAGAAAAAGTTGAAATGATGCCACTGCCCCTGGACCCCCCGCGGCTTTTCTTTCTTTTTTTTAACACTCACACTTTTTTCTCTTTCACTCTCACATTCACACACACATACACACAGTCTTTTCGGCAACTTAGGCCATTTAAGACTTAAACTATACGAGGTTAGCACGCTTACCTCTACACCAAGCCCCGAGGGCCTTCTTGATTATGAAAAGAAATTTTTTTTTTTTTTTTTTAAACATTCACACTTTTTTCTCATTCACACTCACATTCACACAGTCTTTTCGGCAACTTAGGCCATTTAAGACTTTAAACGATATCCGTTATTGAGATTATTATACATATTTGGGTCCAGGCATTCTTATTTAAGCCATTTGGTATCCAAATGCCTTAAATAAAATCTTCGGACTGCCTGGGGTCCGAACCCGCGACGTTCGGTATAGAAGGTAGACGCGCTACCAACTACTCCAAGCCCCGTGGGCGAAAAGAAAATTATTATTATTTAATCCAATTCAGTGCCTACTTGAGGATTTGTTTACATTCATGGAATATACAAATGAAAAGATTACATAAATATTTCTCTATACATTTAATATGGGGGAAATCGTAACTTTAAGAATTAATAACTCAAAAAGTTATAAGAATTTCGTGATGAAAATAATTTTCCTGTAATCTTGAGAAGGTCCTCTTTAAGCATAAAAAATTTCATTTCAAAATTCCAACGGAAAGTTGCCTAAATAGAGCGCGACAGACAGACAGACGGACATTAGCGAATTATATATATAGATTTTTTTTTTTCAAGTCGTTAAAAACTTCTATGAGAAAGATTTTGTATTCTACACCCTATTAAAAAAAAAAAAAAAATGAAAGTCCTTGTGGTTAGAAGACAAACTCAAGTGTTTCGATTGTTGCACCTCAATAGCAACTTCTTCAACTTGTAACGATTTTACTTGACGAGACCCTCTGTTTACAAGATAAGAGACCTCATCAGCTGACTTTAATAAAGAGAAAGGAGGCATAAATGAAAGGAAAAAAAAAAAAAAAATTGAAAAATCTGTTACAAACACAACGCGGGCAGAACTCATTAAGGGAGCCCGAGGGGAGGCGAGAGCTTAATAATTTTGAACAGAAGAAGTTTTTTTTTTATTTACATTTTTTTTTTTTTTTATTAGCACGTCAATAGCAGACTATCTTTTCTTTTTAAAGTCATTAAGCAGCGACCTATCAAAATATATTTTCTCTTATCATTATTAAAAAAAAAAAAAAAAAACAAACTTGTCACATATAAAAAATAATTTGAATAAGCTTGGAGTAAAAAGATACTCGTTAAAAATAACGTTATTATCTGATGGCTATTTTTATAACTCTTTTTTTTTTTATCTTGTCTTAGATGAAAATAAGCTTCTAAATAAATTTAAACTGAAATGTAAGGTTTTTTTTTTTTATATTTTTTTACCTTTGATTAAATTTTTTTTCTTTAGGGAAAAATTCTCATACTAATCATTTATCTTTATAATGTTTGCAAAAAGATGATATTCTTTGCAAAAGAATCAGAATCTTTTGAAGATTCTAATCATAATAAAAAAAATTTTTTTTTTATTAGCCCTTATAAAAAATTATTGTCTTTTGACTTCCTCTTACCTATTTATATATATAGAGAGAGAAAAATATCACATTCATGGAATGCAGGTCCTGATTTTGATGGAAATAAACTTATTGTGGGTACAGTGCCGGATTACCCATTAGGGGTCGTCCACATATTACGTAACCCCTTTTTTGACGATATTCTAGTCACAGTTGGTCACATACAAACAAATAGGGGGACAATATTCAAATATTATGTCAGAACATAGAACCCCCCCCCCCCCGGATAAAATGTCTTATACAAAATTCATATTATTTTACTTTCTGTCTGTGTCTTTGAAAAATATCTCAAGAACGGAAAGAGCTAGGGGTTAGTAAATTAATATGAAACAATGTCTATAAAAATATAATTAAATCAATTTTAGAAGAAATCAGGGAAAATAAAACATGAAGCTATTTCTGAACTCATATTTCAAATCAAATAAGATGAAATTCCAAAACAAGAGTAAAATATTTGGACAATGAATAAAGAAGAATGTACCAAAATCAAAGCTTCAAACCTGATACTAATACAAGGTACAGGGTTTCTTTATCTTTTAATAACAATCATTGCAATCCTTCCTCACCAAAGAATGCTAACAAAATGACGCAGTCTTTTAATCCCTCTCTGACGAAAATGTTTTCTCACCCCAATCACACAATTAAACTTTTAAGAGTTAAATAAAAATACATGATTTACAGTAAACTGTGGTTTATTTATAAAGAATTCAACGTTTATTGCATTCATTGTGTGTGTCTTCTTCAGGTATGAATTCAGATACATTAACTCTTATTGTTAGGTTTAACTTTATTTAATTAAAACTTAAAATAAGAAAAAATGTAAATAATAATTAATATATGATAATATTATATTTAACAAGCTTGTGGATTTTTTTTATCTAAAGGATAAATCTAATTACATCTTAACGTTTTAATTATAAATGACATATATTAAAATTGATAAATGGATTAGTAAATAAAATGAAATAAGAAGTAAATGGATAAATAAATAAATTTTTTTCTAAACATTAACAAATAAGCGAAATGATAAATAACTTTTCTCACGAGATCAATCATTTAACATAATTTTTCTAAATAACTTTCATAAGTATAATAATAAACTATCCATTTATGTTTATTCATCCAATTATATTTGTTAGTAATTTGATTTTGAATAAAAGTAAAAGAAAGAGGTATGAGATAAGTTTAGAGATTATTACTAACAAGTTCTCCTGTAACCACGAAATAGAGTTAAGTTTTTTTTTTCTTTATTTTGGCGTTCCTTTCTGAATCAAAACCCATTAACCCACTAAACCTCCCTCTATCCTAAACCTACCCCCGTAGGGGCGTCTCCAATGAACCGCTCACGTCACGCTTTCAAGTTGGAACAAACAGGGTTTTTTTAAGGATGGGGACCGTCTCTCTCTTTCTCTCTGTATACGGAAAGTAAGGGAAGGGAAAGAAAAAGTAAAAAAATCTAGGATGCTTCCGTGTCTATCCGTCTATCTATCTGTCTTTCGGACTGTCCACCCTCACTTAAAAAAGGGGGGAGAAATTCAAGTGGCCTGTCCATTTCCTAATCTTCGATTTTGTTGCTTTTTTTACTACATGATGCAAATGAAAAAAAAAACACTTTGAAATGGCAAATACATCCCCTTTATACCTCAATCTGGCAATTAAATGATCAATGAATAAAACTTCATCAGCACTTTTTAAAATATTTTCTAACAAATGATTTAAACAGAGAAAAAAAAATTATATTTCAAATATAATATATTGTTTATCGACTTATCAGAAGAAATGAAAAGATTTTATTTATTTTAAAATAATAACTTAAAACCTCGATGGTCATGAACATCAGATTTTGTTGTTTTACGTTAAATAAAAAATTTACAAATTTAATGAATAATAAAAAGTTACTTACTAATTTAATTTTCACAAAACTTTTATTTTAAAAAAATCTGGTGTGACTGGCATACAGCACACAACTTTCTCTTTACCTCACCAGATTTTTTGTGTCGACATGTATTTTAGTTTCCGACAGTACGGTACATTCGATTTTCAAGATGTAAAATTTATAAGTATTGGAAAATATTTATATTTTGTTACCATAGCAACCATTTATCCTATCTTTTCTATGGAGTACAAAGTAAAGTGGTCTTCAGAAGATTCAATCACAAAATAAGAATATACTTTTTTAAGAGAATCTAAAAAATAATTGATTTTGAATTTAAAAAAAAATCGTTGTAGCAAATTTAGAGAAAATCGAAAAAAACTGAAAAAGTGCATCAGTAAAGTACTAGTACTCTTTGTGAATTTTGTTCAAAAGCTTCGTGTTACGTCCCGTAAGAGTGGCTAGCTTAAATATAAAATTTCAACCTCCTAGCTCTTTTCGTTCTTGAGATATTTTGTTCACAGAGACACACACACAGGACAGACACACAGACAGACCATGTCGCGAAAACCACTTTTGGATTCAGGGGACCTCAAAACGTGAAGATCCATCAAAATCTCGACATCGAATTTTTGACATGAATCCAATACTTTCTCTCTATATATATATTAACACATATATAGAGGTAAGAGAAAGTAAAAACTTGATTCAAAATCCAGAAAAACAATAATAAAGATATTAAAAGATGATATGAATTAAAACTTTAAATATTCAAGATATATTCAGGAGAGGAATACAATAAGAGTAACATGAAGATTTAAATATTGATAAAATAGTCTCGCCCCAAGACAGCGTTTTCCAAACTGTGAGGCGCGCCTCCCTAGGGAGGCGCGGACTATCTAAGGGGAGGCGCGAATATTAGCCACAGCGAGCAGTTTTCCAAATGATTGCTTGTTTTAGAAATAAATAAAAAAAATTTTATATAAATTTATTGTGAGCTATATCTTTGTGTCTGAAAGTCAAAAAAATTCAAGATATATGCAGCCAAAATTATTTCTTTTGTGACGTTCTGACCTGGTCCTAGACCATTTCAGAGCCAGAAGGCGAGAATAAATTAAATTTTAATTTTTGAATGAAAAATGAAATTAAAATTTAATTCATTCCCGACCTTTCGGCCACTGTGTCTAGGCCATCTTCAAGAATCGAAGAATAAATTAAATTTTAATTTCATTTTCCATTCCAAAATTAAAATTCGCCTTCAACT
>JAKCPI010016048.1:0-13712 GCA_023213315.1 Euborellia annulipes
TGTTTTAAATTAAGGATGTGAAGAATTTTAATTTTTACTTTTTTCTCTTCAAAATATTTTTTGGCCTGTCTGTGTTAAATTTAAAGCCTGAAGGAATTGAGCTATGAGGTTGAAATTTTATATTTGAATTATGCACTCCCTGAGCTTTTAATCAAAATTGGTCAAAGAGTACTAGTACTTTACTGATGTACTTTTTCAGTTTTTTTCGATTTTCTCAAATTTGCTCTAACGATTTTGTTTAAAATTTATAAATTAATTATTTTTTAGATGCTCTTTAAAATGTATATTCTCATTTTGCCCTCAAAATTGATTAATGACCATTTTACTCTTGTACCTCATAGGAAAGATAGGAGAAATGGTTGCCATGACAATAAAATATAAATATTTTCCCATGTCTTACCAAAGGTAAGAGAAAGTAGTGTGCACTGCGATCACTCACCAGATTTTTTAAATAAGGTGTATCATACAAAGTCTATATGGGCTAAGATGCCGAAGACTAAAAAAATATCTCTGGAATCACTCATCGGATAAGGATGAAAGCAAATTAATAGTCTTAAATGATCGTAAGAAGCTATCAATATTTAATCAAAACTAGGGAATAAAATTTTAATGATATTTTCACATTTATAGCTATTAGAAAATTCCAAAACGCAAAAAAGATGGATTATTTCAAGGAGAGAATTTTATGATTAGTATAATAGGTTTAGTTTGTGACATTCATAATAGCATTATTTTAAGCGACAATTTAATCCAGGCCAATTTTTCTAATAAAAGCTATTTATATGGGACAGGTGTTGAATAAAGGTTATCTGAAATCCCAGGGATATTTGCAGTTGGCTTAATTCTAGTGGCAAGTTTCAAATTGGGCGAACATGGATGAGGGAAAAGGGAATAAGGGCTGACTGGAAACTTAATTAGATGATTGATTGTCTAGATATACGAGCATAACTCGACAACGCCTTACACTCTCTTTCCTAAAAGCTAAACTTGGTGTCCCTGAAACCAGGGAACATTATAAATTACATTCTAATTAGACTATAATCGTGTAATGTCTCTGTGAATATTATTCAATGAATATTCATTAATTGCAAATCCGATTTGTTTTTGTTGCTAACAACATGCTGCTTAAGTTAATTGGATTTTGGTATATATATTTTGAAAAATAAAATTATTCAGAAAATTTTAATTAATGTTGAAATAAAATACTTATAAGATGGCAACGAAAATTATTTTTTTCTCTTTGTGTTGAAATATTAAACGTATGAAAACCAATCGCGAAATACCAGTGAGAAGCAAATTTCTGCTAGTTGATAACAAAAGGTCAAAAAAAAAAAATTTAGGAAGGAACATGTAAAGCAGCAGCAAAAAAAAAAAAGAAAGCCAATGCTGAAGAAGACGTTTAGGACAAAATGTGTTCGTCCATCCTGAGTCCTTGAAGGCAAGAGGAGATCTCTAATAGTCCGTACCAACGGGAGAGTCTATTAGAGATCTTCTCTAATTATTCTCTAATAGACCTTCACTTTGGTACAGACTTATATGCAACAACACCAATGACAACTTTGTACCTGAATAAGAATATGAGGCAAGAACTTTTGTGCCACCACACCAATAAAACTTTGTACCTGAATTAGATTATAACCCTACAAGGACTGAATTATAGCCCTACAAGGGCTGAAGATGGACGAATAAATTTTGTCCCGAACGTCTCCTTCGGCATTTGCCATCCAAAGGCTTTCTTTTCTTTGCTGCTCCTGTACTTGCTCCTTCCCAACTTATAACATTCACAGCAACTTCTCTCCTGATTAAATAAAATCAAATGTCGTCTGCTAATTTATTAGCCTAAAAAAATTTCTCAAAAAAAAAAAAAAAATCTGATACTGCAATAAGTCAATTTGAATGATTTGTATTAATGTCAAGAGTATTTATCGTAAAAATATTTTAGTTGGAGTAGTAACAAACCTAGTTGGATGATTTTCATTATGTTTACGTAATTGGCAAATCAAAAGAGATGATATCAATTGGTAAACCTCTCAATGATTTTTAGAATTGAGTTTTTGAAATTTCACTCCAACTTTCAATTAAGTGCTGAGCAATCCATCAACGAAATTCAAGTTCATTCAATTAATGCACCATTTTTCTCAACAATCACAGAGAAGGGGAAGGAAGACAAAGTGGACTCAAAGAAAAAAGAATTCTCACGAAATCGAGGCTATTATTAACTGAGCGTTTCTTTTCTATTCAAAATGCATACCTTTTATCTCTTTTGGCCCTTAGTGTCTAAGAGTTTTACTTAGTCAACAATTACAAAAAAAACTTCCCCCTTTTCTCTCACTCACCCTCCCCCTCCCACACACCCCCCAACCCTTTTTTCAACTACTTTGGCTATTTAAGATTTTTAAAAAATATTTTTTGTAGAAAATATATATATTTTGGGTTTGGGTATTTTTATTTAAGCCTTTTGGAATCCAAAGTTTTACTTAGTCTCTGACTTTGATGTAATTTTTGTTTTTAGGAAAAGTAGTAATCAAATAAATAATTATTTAAAGCATATTTTCTATTAAAATTTATTTTCTCTATAATCTAACACTAAATTTAATCATCTTTAAGATGAGAAAGATGGCCGTCTAGGAATGGAAGAAAAGAGAGAAAGTCAGCTAGAGGCCTAATCTCTATAGAAATAAAACTCCTAATTTGTGGAAAATTTCGGCTTTGATCAAATAATAAATTCAGAGAGTGTAAGCAAGTTCAATGTATAAAGCGAAAGTAAGATTTGTTAAGATTCTTTTTCACTATTAAGACAGGTGGAATGAATGATCCATTAAAAATTAGATATCAAACAAATTTTTTATAATAAGTATTCTGATCTTTTGAAATTTTTAAATTTATTGCCATTTCTCCTTTGATCCTTTTTTTTATGACCATAACTATCCTCTGATTTAGAGCCAAACAAATGGCTTGTTTATTGTGCAGGAATGGATTATGCTTTTAATAATATCACGAACATGGATGAAAAATGCGATCGATAAGCGAAATAAATAATTTTTTAAATGTCTTAAATTATTTTGATCATGAAACTTTGCAAATGAAATAATCAACAAATAGCTATAGATAGCAGGCTTATATTAAATTTATTTTTAAGCCTAGAGGCAAGTCAATGAACGAGAAAAGAAATAAGTTAGAGTTTCTAAAAAAGTTAATGATCGATGATTTTTAATTAATTTTTATAAAATTTTTAAAATATTCGATTTAATCAGACGTAGCCTGGAGGCTAAAGCAAAAGATTAAAAAAAAGTCTGGAGTAATTTTTGAGAGTTTTCTTCTTTTTTAATTAATTTTCTAAGAAATGAACTTTTTGAAAAGAGAAACTCTTCAATGTTTTCTAAAAAAAAAATTATAAAATATTGTTAGAAGAGGAGGATGGCATGCAGTGAGGTATAGCACTATGTTCGTTCAACTCCCATTGTAACTATTCGAGTTCAAAAATAGCATTCATGACCAAGAATTTAGACATATTGTAAAGAGCTTGAATTCCAAATGCTCTTATTTTTGAATATTTCCTGAAATGTTACTAAAAAAAATCTGGTGTAAGTGATCACACAGTATATAACTTTTCTAACGCTAGTAAAATCAATAAAAATCAAGTTTATATAATATCTACGCGTATATACGAATATTTTCTAATTTATGTAGAAATATGAAGAATGTTCCTATGTAAATGTTATAAAATTCAATTATAACATACTTATATATGGAGCACTGCAATACAATGTAATATTTTGTGTTAGGTTCACTTACAAAACAAGAAGTCTATTTACAAAAAAATGCACGACGATTAGATCATCATCAGATGCAGGGATAGGCTATCACATAAATATGTATAGGTCTACATATTTTGGTACAGATATGTTTCCAGTGACGTCATTTCAGTTTTTGCTTGGGAGGGGCAAAAAGTTTTTTACTTCCTGTGATATATAAATATCTTAGGCTATATATTTATCTATACCATCTTCTATACTTATTTATAAAGAAAGAATGCGAGTTTGTTCTTATTTAGGGGCTAAGTTCAGAATTTACTATTTTTTCCAAAGCCTTGGGGAGGGGGCGAATGCCCTCTCTGCCTCCCCTCAAATGACGTCCCTGTTTGTTTCAATTGTTTAAAATTATTTTTTCTCAACTGTGACTCCATAAACTATTAAATATCTAAAATAATTATTTATTTCAATCGTTAAATAAAAAAAATCTAAAAATATGCCGACATAAATGTCGTGTGACAGAACATTATATAACTGACTGAAGATAAGTTGTCTGATGTGCGGTTAGTCACATTGTATTGTAATTATTAGAATAATAAAAAAGCCCAAAATATTGTTCTAAAATAAAACAATAGCTTTTTGTTGTTTTTAAAAAGAATCATCAACATTCATTAGAAGAAATTTAAACCAAAGTTAGGGATGTGATAGAAATAAACAATCAAATAGTGAATGACGAATATATTAAGCCCTATCAGCTTTATTCGTGAATTTAATCACGTTGAATAGCGAGGATTGAGGATGGACTGAAGTTGAGTCTGCCATCCAGAACTCGGCAGCCCTTGACTGAAGAGCATAGACATTCATTTCATGTGTGTTTGTTTTTGCAGACAGCGGGGGCGAGGACGAGGTGCCCCTCAAGCAGGTGTCTTCTGCTCCCCTCGCCACGGCTGATTATGACGTGGAGACGGGGGGTACACCACCGCCGGCCTCCGGAGGGCCGACCATCCCCAGCGCGCCGCCGCCGGAAAAAGTCGTCGACATAGACAAGAAAGTAAAGGTAAATATCAACGAATGCTATTTTTAATTTATAAGTTCCCATAGAATTTTTGGTAAAAGGGATTTCATTTTTTATACCGTAATAATCTTGAATTGAAATCTAATAATAAAATAAACTTGATTTGAAATTAAAAAAAAAAAAAAAAAACTCTTTCAAAGTCTTTCAAATTTTTAGTTTTGTTATTTTGTCAGAATTGTTGACGAGAGTGTCAAAAAATAGACTTTAATTTGTCAATTGATTCGAAATTTCTTAGAACTAAGAATATCCGCCCTTTCCTGCAATATTTTTTCTGAATCGAACATAATGAATAATAATATTATTAGGTAGGTAGCCAAACAGATACTCTATCAAATGAAAATCCCAATACAAGAAAACGTTTCAGCTTTAAATAGATAATGCCATCCATCTTCAGTTCTTAGGGAGCGTACAAGTATTACGTAACGCAATTTGGGGGGAGGGGGGTCTCGTAAAACGTTGCCATGCGTTACAAGGGGGGGGGGTTGAACAACGCGTTACGTAACTGGTATTTTAGCGACTTTCCGGTACTTTTAGATAAAAATGGCCACTTCAGCGTTACGTAACGTCTAGGGGGGGGGTCTATAAGTTGTTGATAATTAAATTAGTAATCATTGTGTTAAAAAATAATTAATTTTTTGCCTTTAATTAATTAGCTGTAAAGTCTAGAATGAAATGGATCAAGTTGCGTGTATTCTAATGGGGAACACTAACGCTATCTGGTGCGCCTCGAGTAAATCGTGTTTTAACGTGATATTTCCGATGACGCGCCCCTTAAAGATATCTTAATATCCGTAATCTGTTTAGCAATTATTATACTGTAGATAAGTTTATATTATCGCTTGTAATTATAATCAGAAAATAATTTAAATCTCATGATAGGCAGTGGGGGGACGTTGCGTCCATCACTTTGGCTCCAGATTAATCTCTAATATAATTATATTTCATGGCAACCATTGGAACGCAATGATGCGTACCGCTCGAAACAACGGACCGTGCAAACGGACGAGGGTTTGATCTGTCCAGTTAGTTAGTGGGCACAATCAAATAAAATCTACTGATTTAATACAGTTGTTGATGATAATGTTACTATTAGCATACGTCTTTTATATGAATAAGAATATCAATTATTTAAATGAGAAAATTTGGGGGAACGGAACTCCTGAGAAGCAACGAATTTGGAGAGTTTCTGAAGTTGTATGCCTCATTTTTTTCTCATTCACACCAATCATAATAGATCGAAATGTTCACTATTGTTGACTAAAGTATTTGTTTGAATTTTTGTATGTCGAAAATAATACATCCCAGGTTGTAAAATATTTTTTTGTTTTAATTAGGTTAATTTAAAAAAAAATAACTATAGGGCTTATACATTTATCAGATGTCTGTTGTTACTAAAAATAGTATATCTAATATATAACGATACTCAACTAACACATCTAGAGAATATTTAATAAAGTTAATTAAATAAAGTTAATTAAAATAAAAGTAAGGACAGCTTTTTGAAAATTTTATTTAATTTCATATTTCAAAATGATAATTTTTAGTCTGAGGAACCGAGTGCTCTACACTTTTATTTTAAACGCATTCAACATTTTTAAGAAACCTTTTTTACTTTCTTTATATGTTAATATATATAGAGAGAAAGTAAGTTATTGCAGAGAGATTTTGATTGGAATACACGTTATGAGGCACACTTTATTCTTATATTTCATAGAGTAGATCAGTGAAATAGTTGCATAACAACAAATTATAATTGCTTTTGAGGTTGTGGCTGTGATGTGATTATAGTGCAGAATTGGAGATATCAGCCAAATTGGGATTGTCCAGGTTAATAAAATTCTCAGGATAAGACGTTTAGGCCTGAATTTATTTGGCCATCTTCAGTTATTGGGAATTATACACATAGTGCAAGTGCACAGGACTCGTCAATAATAAAACGTATTTACTTCATACAATCATACTGTGCGATTAGTGACATCGGTTAGATCACATGTGCACTTGCACTATGTGTATAATTCCCAATAACTGAAGATGGCCAAATAAATTCAGGCCGAAACGTCTTATTCTGGGAGTTTTATTAACCTGGACAATCCCAATTTGGCTTATATCTCCAATTCTCCACTATAAACAAATTATAAATAAATATTTGCCTATGATTATAAATTTTACATCTTGAATTCTAATGTCTGCCTCCACCTCTCATTGTAGCTGAGACCTTAGAAATGATGAATATTTATTTAAATCACTTGAATACCAAATGGTATAAATAAATGTGTCTGGACCACCACATATATCGTATTTTAATAATGTGAGTACCGTTAAAGTCTATATGGCTTAAGAATGCCAAAAAGCGGTACAAACACAGAACAAAACTTAAGTAGTTAAGAGAAAGTTATGCGCTGTGCGTTTAGTCACACCAGAAGTCTATATTATGATCTACAGCACATACAGATATAATTTTTTTTAAGAATTCCACAAAGCCAGTTTTATATGCTGAGCCAATATTAGCGTTTTAAATATCGTATGATAGCTCAGGTAGTTAGGCAAAAAAAAGAAAATTTAATAAAACATTTAAAACAAAATTTTTTGTATTACGTTTTATTCAGATATTTTTAATTACTATTTCTCATTTTCTTCTTTCTTAAAATAATTTAATTAAATCAGTGACTAGAAGTATCATTAAAAAATTCATGAAGGTTCAAAGGATACGGTATTTCCAATCAAAAGCATTGTGTTTGTATTTGACTTAATCAAAATACAGAGTGAGAGAGGATTTGCAAAAGGTAAAGTAGGAGAGATAGTATAGATAGGATGGAAGGCGAAAGCCCTTCAAAGGAATAATCACCTGAGAACGGCGGTGTTGATTGATTGATTTAGTCATGAGGGGTTGAGATAAGAATAGTCTGTTTATTGATCTTATCAGAAGAATTAAATATTTAAGAGGAAAAGAATTCTAATCAATTGAACAACTTAAATAGAAACAACCTTTTTCGTTATATTCATTCATTGTCGATTATATAAATAAATCATATATTTTATTCAATAGTAGCTGTTTAATTAATTAATGATTTTATTCGGATTTATTAAATTTCAATAGTAATTTTTTTTCCTAAATATAAAACTAGGCAGCACACTCTTATCTTTGGTAAGAGAAAGTTGGGTTCTGTGCTTGTCACACCAGATTTTTTTGAGTAGAGATATATTTAGTTTCCGGCAATATATTCGAATTCAAGATATACATTTTATAAACATGGGAAAATATCCCCAGGAGAAGGAGGCATTACAAATAGAGTTGATTAATTTTTTGCCACGAGGTGGATTTGAACTCGAGTTGCCTTCCACTCAAGATTATAAGCTTAATTGCTTTATTTCCTCGGCCAATCGCCTCCTCATAATAATATTAGGCTACTCTAAATATCAGTAATCGCCTAATAATGACGAGGGCTTTCAGTTGAAAAAAAGTATTCTTTACTTTAACTAGGTAATGTTAACTTTTTTTTTTTAAGGTCTTTTTAGACCCCATCCCTATTTATTTCAAATGATTTGTAGTCAAATCGAATGAAATAAATTTTTCTCGCTTGGGACGGGAAGCGAACCCGGGACTCCGGTGCGAGAAAAAGTTAACTGTTAGAGAAAAGTAAAAGAAATTCTTTAAAATGATGAAACCTGAACATTCAGAGACAATAAGAAAAAGAAAAAAATTTAGCTAATATGTAGGTTTTCGTTTCAGTCGAAAAAAGTTTATATGGGTGGAGTAGAAGGGGTGTAGATTCCTAAAGGAAAGAGCAAAATGAGAATTTAGAATGGAGAAAAAATAAACAAAAGTTTGAATAATGTGAAAATCTGGTCCTAAATCAAAAACTCACAAAAAAAAAATTGTCGTACATATTTTGAACTATCCTCCAATGCTTTAAATGCCGAAAAGGATCTTTAAAAAAATGTCTGTTTATCTTTAGTTTCACGCCAGTTTTTAATTTCAACTCATTTCTGCTCGACAATTAAATCGTTTAATGCATTAAAATGTCAAAGTTTTATTCATTGTTCTATTATTCAATTTTGATAATAAATTTTCTCTTAGATCAATGATCAGTATTGTTTTCTAGAGGATTATACAAAAAATTAAATCATTTTTATGAAAGAGCCAGAGTTAAGCAATAAATAGCAATTGTTTTAACATACAAATTATTAATAGCCATAATAAAAAATATTTATAAGCTGGGATGTCCTAATGTATTTACATAACACCTAATTGTGCTTACTTGACTTAATTATTAGTATTTTTTTAATCTGTGTAAAGTTTATGTGCGTAAGTTTTTTTATCTCCAGAATGGTGAAATTTCACCAGGAGATAAAAAAAATTTACTAAAAAAAAATGGCGGCTAGATGGAAAACGAAAGCGTTTATGGACCTATGACATAGAACTTTTTTCTTTATTTGAATATAAGAAAACCATTCCAGAAGTTTGGCCGCCAATTTTAGGAAAATCCTGTATATTGATATGATATTTATTATACTAGCGGTGCCTAATGCCAACAATTCTTTTAAATAAATAAATATTTATTATATATATTTCTGGCAGATAACACTAAGCTTTTGAACAAAATCGGCCAAAAAGTGCTAGTACTTTACTATTGTACTTCTTTTTTTTTTTAGATTTTCTCAAAATTTGCAACAAACAATTTTTATCAAAATTCTTAAATCACTTATTTTTTAGATGCTCTTTTTTTTTTTTTTTTTTTTATTTGGCAAAAGGCCGCGCCACCGTGCCTTCATTAGATGCTCTTTAAAATGTATAGGCTACGGTATTCCTATTTTTGTTAAAAATTCGATGTCGAGATTTTGATGGATATACACGTTTCGAGGTCCCCTGTATCCAAAAAACTAATTTTCGCGGCATGGTCTGTCTGTTTGTGTGTGTTCAATTTAAAGCAAGCATGAAGGAATTGAGCTAGGAGGTTGAAATGTTATATTTAAGTTGGACACCCACCTAGGGCGTGAAAATAAGCTCGACATAAAAAAATCAAAATCGGCCAAAAAGTACTAGTACTTTACTGATGTATTTTTCGGGTTTTTTTTTCGATTTTCTCAAAATTCGCTCCAACGATTTTGATTAAAATTCAAAAATCAATTATTTATTAGATGCTCTTTAAAATGTATATTCTCATTTCGTCATTGAAATCTTTTAAAGATCACTTTACTTTTGTACTTCATTGGAAAGATATTATCTATTTGGGGTCCAGACATTTTTATTTAAGCCATTTGGAGTCCAATTGGCTTAAATAAAATCATCAGACTGCCTGGGATCCGAACCGTGTCCCTTGGTAGAGAAGATCTTCACGCTACCAAATACACTAAACCCGAGGGCATTTTTCTATTTATAAATTTCACTATAAAGCTGAAAACTAAATAAATGTCGACACAATAAATCTGGCGTGACAAGCACAGAACTCTACTTTCAATACCGAAGGTATGAAAAAGTTGTGTGCTATGCGCCCAGTCACACCAGATTTTTATTTGCGCTAGGTAATTTAATTTGCATTTCTGTTTTTAGTGGTGACACATTATCTAAATCACCACCAATTTCAGCCGAGAATGAGGGAATTTTCCGCCATCTAGTGTTATTAATCCATTAGCAAACTCCATATTGCTTGGGAAACGTAATTTTTTTTTTTCGCAAAAGCATCTTCATCAATAAGAAATGATCATAATATGTAAGTGGCAGACTGAGTTAAGTGCTTTTTCGTCTTAAGCTTGGAAGTTTCGAGAGATAGAGAGGGGAGGAGGAAAAAAGAAAATGTGTGGCTAGAAATAGAATTGCGATGTGCAGACGAGATTTACGAACTTCGTATGATTGCTATGAAAATAAAATTTTCAATACAATTTTACTCTTTAATAATTTTTTTTTTTTTTTTTTTTTTTTTTTGTAAAACGACAATCTATTATCAGGCTAATTTTTTTTTTTTTTTTTTTTAATTTAAAGTCATTCACACTTTTTTCTCATTCACACTCACAATCACACACGCATTCACACAGTCTTTTCGGCAACTTAGGCCATTTAAGACTTTAAACGATATCCGTTATTTATAATTATACATATTGGGGTCCAGGCATTCTTATATAAGCCATTTGGTATCCAAATGCCTTATATAAAATCATCGGACTGCCTGGGGTCCGAACCCGCGACGTTTGGTATACGAGGTTAGCACGCTAACCTCTACGCCAAGCCCCGAGGGCCGGGCTAATTTTTAAATAGATAACTAAATTAAACTAACTTTATATGTTAGATACCACTGGTATAAAATAATAAATTACAAGTATCAAAATTAAAAACTAGGTTATTTATTATTTAATTTATTTTGTATACTTAATTTTAATTTACAAAATGTTTCAACGAGTACCTACGGTCGAAAGTTTGAATCTTAATAGAAAATAGTACTAAGGAAAGGGGGTTTAGGAGAAAGTTTTTTTTTAATGTATGTTGTCAATATCAATCCTATTGATAGCCTTAAAACTACGGGGCGCGGGTTCGGTTCCCACGTAGTCCGATGAATATTTATTTAAATCATTTGGATATCAAATGGTATAAATAAATGTACTTGGATCCCATATACCGTAATTAAAAATAATTTGTACATCGTTAAAGTCTATATGGCGTAAAATGCCGAAAATGACTAAAAAAAGAAGACATTCTTATATCGTCTACTGAGAACCATTGATTCTGACTGTTGCCCGGCTATCTAAATGTAGGCTATAAAACTTTCAAATGCCTTTTTTCGTATTGTTGAATTTCGGACTTTCTCTACTATGATTCTCAGCAAGCGATATGAAGGGACCCGACATCCTCGGAAAAAATTTAAAGCGTGGAGGACTTGTAATAATGTATTATTTCAATTAAATATATAGAATATTTTCCTAAATAAAGAATTTTTCTTTTGTTCTTAATGTTATAAATTGCATTAGTTTTTGCGTTCTGAACAGACTCCAAATACAATTGAATCATTGAGAAGAACTGGGACAAAATGAATTACGATTTCGGATGTTGATGTAGTTTTTTAACCGGAAATAATGTTTCGGATTAAGTAATTTTATAGTTCGCAATAGTAAAGAGAGAAAAAAGAAAATTAAAAAATTCAACCATGAAAAAATAATAATTAGGCCTAAGCTTAGTTCAATTTTATAACCAAATAATTAATAAGTTCTTTTAATTATGAATGTGATTTTGTCAATTTTTCATGTTTTATATAATTTTAATAATTAATAATAAAAAAAAATTTTTGTCTTAAAATGTTATTAAAAAAAAATATCTTGTTATTGGTCGCACAGTACCGGTACACAACTTTCTTTTATATTCGATAATTGAAAGATATATATTTAATATTATTCACTGTTTATAAATCATACATCCTGAATTCTAATGTGCTGTCGGAAACGAAAAATATGTCGAAACAAAAAATCTGGTGGGACAAGCACAGAACACAACTTTCAATTACTAAAGATAAGAGAAAGTTGTGTACTGTACGACCAGTCACACCAGATTTTTATTTATGTTAGTATAATACTGAATATATATTTATACAATTGACGAATATTTTTTCTTTGCCTTTTGCGTTTGATTTGTATCCAAGTCACATTTCTTTTACATCAGTACAATAAATCTTGAGAAAGATTTTGGCCTGTGAGACAGGGTGGAGAAATCTCTCAACATTTAAGAATACAAATTATATTCAACTTTTTCTTCAAATATGGAATATATTTATTTATATATTGGCGTATTGTGATTTTAAGGGGGGAGGAAAAAGTGATGTCACATGTGAACGATACATTTTTACTTTCTCTTACCTCTATATATAGGTTAATATATATAGAGAGAGAAAGTATTGGATTCATGTCAAAAATTCGATGTCGAGATTTTGATGGATCATCACGTTTTGAGGTCCCCTGAATCCAAAAAAGTGGTTTTCGCGACATGGTCTGTCTGTGTGTCTGTGTGTGTGTGTGTCTGTCTGTGTGTGTGTGTGTCTGTGAACAAAATATCTCAAGAACGAAAAGAGCTAGGAGGTTGAAATTTTATATTTAAGTTAGGCACCCCCATGGGACGTGACACGAAGCTTTTGAACAAAATCGACCAAAGAATACTAGTACTTTACTTATGCACTTTTTCAGTTTTTTTCGATTTTCTCAAAATTTGCTCCAACGATTTTTTTTAAATTCAAAAATCAATTATTTTTTAGATTCTCTTTAAAATGTATATTCTTATTTTGTGATTGAAATCTTCTGAAGACCACTTTACTCCTGTACTACATAGAAAAGATAGGAGAAATGGTTGCCATGGTAACAAAATATAAATATTTTCCCATACTTGTAAATTTTACATCTTGAAAATCGAATGTACCGTACTGTCGGAAACTAAACACATGTCGACACAAAAAATCTGGTGGGACAAGCACAGAACACAACTTTCGATTACCGAAGGTAAGAGAAAGTTGTGTGCTGTGCGCCAGTCACACCAGATTTTTATATTAAAAAACGTGTGTAATTCGGTTTCGTGAGGTAAACATTATTTAAGAGATTTGAGTCTGGAATTCACATTTAAAAATATAATTTTATATAGAAGCCTATATATTTTATGGTTATAATTTGTTGAAAATACACGTTTTGGGGGACACGCGAAATGTGTGTGTCGGTAAACAAAATATTAACATTGAAGAGATATTAACAACTAACTAAAAAAACTCCTCAATTAAAAAAAAAAAATATTTTCCAAGACATTTCTACTAAATTTGTTGATATATTATAAATTTTTTCTTGTATAGATGTCTATAGTAATAATGTTTCTTTTTACTTTCTCTTACCTATATATATATATATTTTTTTTTTTATTTATT